>LBNU01009437.1:26767-42057 GCA_014162995.1 Artemisia annua
CGCAAGGTGTTTAACAAGGATGCGTGATCCAATGTTGATGGGTTTGCAACCCTCTTACTCAACGAGTTGTTTAGTAGGTTAACTCATCCTTTTACCAACGTGGGTATTAGTAAGTGCATGCACGCCATGTAGGCTAAAGGTAATGTAACCAACACATTGAAACATAAATAATTTTTAGATAACAATGTAAAGAAAATGTGACGCGGAGTTAGCTAGAAACCGCGAATTTGAATTATTACTTGCAAGTTTTTATAAAAAGAGAAAGTACTTATCTAGATAAATAAAAAAGAAAATAAAAATTCATGGATTTTTATTGGGGCACATACTAAAGTTCATAGGTATCCATGTGTGGGGCCGTAGCCTTTCCTAAAGATAGCATCTCTTGAGATTGCGAATGTTCCACGTGCATTGTAGCTCATGGCCATCCTTGTCGCGCAGCTTGTATGTGCCTTTTCCAAGTGCTTCAACGACCTCTTAAGGTCCTTCTGACTTTGGTCCTAGCTTTCCAGTGTCTTCTGCGCGGCTTGAGTCGTTTTCGCGGTATACGAAATCGCCTGGTCTAAATGAAGTGCTTCGTACTTTGGCATCATAGTATCCTTTCTTTCTTGACTTGGCTTTTTCTTCTCGTATCGCTGCACGTTCACGCCTTTCTTCCAGAAGATCCAAGTCTATGCACCGCTCATCATCATTTTTGGTGATGTTAACTTCTGTTGTGCGGATAGTTGGCATTCTAATTTCAGCTGGTATTACAGCTTATGTCCCACAGATGAGAGAGAAAGGAGTGTCTCCGTTGCTAACTTTGATGGTTGTTCGGTGCGCCCAGAGAACGTGTGACAGTTCTTCTACCCATCTTCCTTTGTGTCTGTCTAGACGCGCTTTGATTCCTTCGCCCAGACTACGGTTCGCGCGTTCAACCAGACCATTAGTTTGTGGGTGAGTTACTGACGCAAAGTGTTGCGTGATGTTCAGTTGTTCGCACCAATCTTTAAACGGATTATCACGGAATTGTTTTCCGTTATCTGAGATGATTTCTCCAGGTAATCCAAAGCGACATACTATGTTATCCCAAACGAATCGCTTAACTTGGTTGCCTGTAATCGTTGCTACTGCTTTCGCTTCAATCCACTTGGTGAAGTAATCTATTGCCACAATGAGGAATTTCAATCCTCCCGCGGCAATAGGGAAAGGTCCAGCGATGTCGATACCCCACTTGTAGAATGGCCATGGCGATATGATGGGTGTTAGCTCATGTTGTGGTCGGCGCGGGAAGGGTCTATGAACTTGGCAGTCACTGCACTTCCGTACCAAATCCCGCGCATCACGGTGCATAGTGGGCCAGTAGTATCCTGACCTTAGGGCTCGCGCCACGACGGACCGTGGTCCTGAGTGCATACTGCATGATCCAGCGTAGATCTCTCGGAGTACGTAATCCACTTGATGAGGTCCAACGCATCTAAGCCATGGTTGCAAGAATGAGCGCCTGTATAAGACGCCATCTCTAAGCTCGAATCGTTGCGCTGTGCGCCGTATTCGTCGAGCTTCCTTCTGTTCTTGGGGTAGTATGCCCTTGCTAATAAAGTCCACGATAGGGGTCATCCATGTAGGGCCTTCTTCTTCTATCACCGTGGATATTTCCATCTCAGAGATGGATTTGTCTTTTAGAATTTCCAACAATACTTGTTTTGATAGATGAGCAAAACTTGTAGACGCAATCTTGCTCAGCGCGTCTGCTTTCTTGTTCTCCCCTCTAGGGACTTGTTTGATTGTAAATCTATCAAATCCTTGGATTATGGACTTTGCTTTTTCTAGATATTGGATCATGTTTTCTTCTTTAGCCTCGTATTCACCTGACACCTGGTTGGCCACCAATCGAGAGTCTACGTTTGCTTCTAGGTTGCGTACACCCATTCGTGCTGCAATACGTAGTCCAGCGATTAGGGCTTCATATTCTGCCTCGTTGTTCGTTGCNGCGTACACCCATTCGTGCTGCAATGCGTAGTCCAGCGATTAGGGCTTCATATTCTGCCTCGTTGTTCGTGGCGGTGAATTCAAAGCGTAGGGCATATGTGAATTCCATTCCTTCTGGGTTGGTGAGTATAAGGCCCGCGCCTGAACCATCCACACATGAGGATCCGTCCGTGAAAAGGATCCATGGTTCTTGTAATTCCGCCTTAGGGTGCTGAGGTGTATCATCGGTGTCTGGCTTTTCGATGATGAAGTCCGCAAGTATCTGACCTTGACTACAGTGCGTGGTCTATAGGAGATGTTATGCTCACCTAGCAATACGCTCCACTTCTGCAATTGCCCAGACGCATCGGGCTTGGAGATGACTTGCTTGATGGGTTGATATGTGATCACCACTATGGGGTGCGCTTGGAAGTATGTGCGTAGTCTTTTGGCTGCAAATACTAGTACCAGTACCAACTTTTCCATTGGACTATAGTTGATCTCCGTCTTCTTAAGCGCTTTGCTTACGAAGTATACAGGTGTTTGTACTGAACTCCTGTCCGTCAATAGCACTGCGCTTACTGCCCCATGAGTTACGGATAAGTACATTATCAACTCCTCCCCTGGTCGGGGTGCGACTAATTTGGAGAGCGCTGCTATGGTTTGCTTAAGCTGTTGAAAAGCTTCTACTGCTTCTGTGGTCCAACGGAAATCTCCCTTTTTTGTACACTTCTTGAGTGTTTTAAAGAGTGGGAGTGATTTGTCCGCTGACTTAGATAAGAACCTGTTTAAGCCTGCCAATTTCCCATTCAGGGATTGAACTTCTTTTAGCGTGTGTGGTGAAGGAAGTTGGATGACTGCTTCTGTCTTTTCTGGGCACGGTTTAATGCCATCCGGTTCTATCAAGTATCCTAAGAACATGCCTTCTGTAGCGCCAAAAGTGCACTTCTTAGGGTTTAACTTCATATTGATTCTCCGTAGTGTTCTGAATGTTTCTTCAATGTCACGCACTACTTAATCTTCGGTATGGCTCTTTATGACGAGGTCATCAACATACACTTCTAAATTGCGGCCCACTTGCTTTTCAAATGCATTATCTACCAATCGTTGGTAGGTGGCACCCGCATTCTTCAGTCCAAAAGGCATCTTTGTGTAACAATAGACACCCTGGCTCGTATGGAAAGCTGTCTTTTCCTCATCTTCCTTAGCCATCTGGATTTGGTGGTACCCTTTATATGCATCTAAGAAGCATTTAATGGGGTATCCGCATAGGGACTCCACTTTCCAATCTATCTCTGGTAGTGGGTAGCAGTCCTGTGGACATGCTTTGTTGAGATCAGTGAAGTTACGCACATCCGCCAACTGCCATCGCTCTTTTTAACCATGACTGGGTTAGACAGTCAATCATGGTAGTAGACTTCTCGCATGATACCAGCGTCCACTAGCTTATGTACTTCCTCCAAAATGGCTTTCGCGCGCTCTGGTGCTTGGCCGCGCTTCTTCTGCCTTATTGGTGGATATCCTTGTTGGATTTGCAACTTGTGTTCTGAGATTGACCGAGGTATGCCAGTCATGTGTTTTAGCTCCCATGCGAAGACATCCAGATTCTTTTGCAGGAGTGCGCACACGACTGTTTTTCCTTTGTCTGACAGCAAGCCCCCAAGTGATACCTGTTGTTCAGGGTAATTGGGGTGAATTGCTACTTTTATGTTCGGTATCTTGGCTACGCCATGTCCTGGAGCATGTGTCGTTTCACGTGTAACCGTGTTACATTCTTCAGGTGGCACAGCGTTATTATAGAGGGTGACGATGCCACCTTCTATTGGGAATTTGAGCATCCCATGTGCTGTGGATGGTACTGCGCGCAGGGCTGATATTCCCAATCTTCCGATAATGCCATTGTATGGCGAGGGAGACCTAATCACCATAAAGTTCATCCACGCTTTTGTGGAGTGCTCCTTATTACCGATCCTAACTAGCAGCCGTAGTTGTCCTATTGGCCATATCTTTTCTCCCGTGAAGCCCGTTAATGATGTCGCGGCGGGGACTAGCTGGCTTTGTATCTCGGGTCGTAATCTCTTGAAACAATGTTCGTACATTATCTCTGCGGATGCTCCTCCATCAACGTACATACGGTGGATATCGTGACCCCCCGCATTTATTTCGATGGTGAGTGGCTCCGCCACTGCGTTGTCCGCAGTCAAAGTGGGAAAAGAGATTTCATAACCGGAAGAAAACCTTTGGCTGACTTTTTGCTTGACTTTGCGTTGCCATGATTGTATCATGTATATTGTGTCAGCTTTATCTTTAGGTGCTTCCTTTTTATCCGCAGTCTTCTGTCTGTCTTTCCCATCTTTGATGTTCTTTACTAAGTGGTCCATCCTGCCCTCTTTCACTAATTTGTCAATTAGTTGGCGCAATTGGACGCACTCATTTGTGGTGTGGCCCTTCTGTCCGTGATATTCACAATATCCATTCCCTGTGCGCTTTCCCTCTGGGGTGCGCATTGGTGGGGGTTTAGGGAAGTTTGCGCCTTCTGTTGCAAATATCTCTCTTGGAGTTTTTATCAACGGGGTATACTTGTCGTTTCCCCGTGCGCCTCCATCGTTGCGATAGTTTTTATTCCGATTACCGCTCTGGTCATTGGATTGTCTCCTTGACTGTTCTTGCGGTCTGTAATTCGAGTATCCTTTTTTGCTATCTGCGGCGGCGGCTTCTCCTTGGATGAAGGACCTTGTGCGCTTCATTAGTTTATCGAAGGTTTGAGGAACCTTATCATTTAGTTTCCAAACGAGTTCTAGATTATTAATCCCATTCATGAACCCTGAGATTTTTAGTACTTCAGGACACGCCTTGACGTGTATACACTCAACCTTGAAGCGCTCCATGTAAGCGCTCGTTGATTCCCCTTGGCGCTGTTTTACTCTGGCCAATTCCACAGGGTTCTTGGCGCACTTCTTTCTCTGAGTGAAGTTTACGCGGAATGCTTTTCGCAATTCTTCAAACCCGTCTATGCTTCTTCATGGAAGCTTGCTAAACCAAGTTCGCGCATTCCCTACTAATGTGGAGTTAAACATATGGCACCACATAGGTTGTAGCCAATTTTCGATAGTAGCAGCGGATTCGAAAATTTTTAGGTGATCGTCAGGATCACCTGTTCCGTCATATGTTTTAACATTGGCGGCCATGCGCCTTTTCTTGTGATCCGAATAATCGCTGATGCGCCGTGTGAATGCATCCACCTTTTGGTGGCGCCAAGGAAGGGATATATCTTCGTCTTCTTCCTCGCGATGTCTTCCTCTGGACTTCTAATGTCCTGTTTCTTTGTCCTCGTTGTCCGAGGAGTCACTTGAGGAAGAATCGTCCCTTTTGTGGCGCTTGCGCCGTTTTTCCTCGGAGTCCGAGCTTGAGGGGCTTTCGCTTGGGGGTATTTGTTTCCCCAGTCTATCATGGACTCTTCTGCTTCTAGATCTCGAAGAGCTCTCGCTCGGTGAGCGTTGCCGTCCAAGTCTATCTTGGATTCTACGATTACCAAGTCTAGAGTAGACATTGGTATGCCTCTCATAATTTTCGTATTCCTCGGAGTATTGTGAATCGGATGCTGTACCAAGTCTAGCGTGGACATTGGTACGCCTTTCACTGTTTTCGTGCTCCTGGTAGCGCGATGGGGATGTTTCGTTAAAGTTAAGCCGAGCTTGTAGGCTCTGACTTGACCTTCTTCTTGCCTGCTCTTGCATGAGGTTAGTTAAGGTTTCGTAATTTTAGGCTACAAAATTACTTAGCGTTAACTCAGGCGTATCCTCCTCCAGCGCAACGATCTCTGCTTCCGTATTAGGCCCCCTATCTCGGTTAGGCGCGCCTGGCGGCATAGTGTTGTCCATGTTAGGTGCCGTTTGATGGGGAGTATTGAAGAGGATACGCTGAAGTTCTTCAGTGCTTAGGACCACCGTAGTGGTCTGGGTGGTCCCTACGGGCAGTTCTACCGTTTAGAAGACATTATCAAAAGTTAAAAAGTAATATCCACTAAAATATCTAAAAGAAAATGTACTATTGTCGTTGTTATACAAATTACAAAGAGGACGTGCATTTACGTGTAGTTAATGGGAGAAATGGCACGGCAAATGTGCATTGTGCACAGTTGTCAACACAAAATTTGTTAAACATTCACTCTTTAGTAAACCAAAACATTATTGTGTGCTTTATGATGAAACTATTTGTCAAACAAGGTGAAGATGACTTCTGTTCTGTATCGGCGCCCAACATTGATCCTGGCATCCTTGCCACAAGACGGATTAGCCGTTATATGTACAATACACCAGCACTCAGCTTATGCAAATTTTGGCAACACTGTGTTGCTGACTGAGAGTGAACTTGTTTTTGCTGGTTTTGCAGGCAAACAAACCACTGACTTATATCTCAAAATTCGGGTTAACTTTAATCTAGTATTATATTTAGAACTAGATATATTTCCTCATTTGTTAATCATGTACGGTTGATTCCTGCAGGTGTTACTGAAATTTATCTGCTTCGCTTTTTACAATAGATCTTGATAGCTAGTTTTGAATGAAAAGAAACAATGGGAGGTTATTTAGTTGGCAGCCCACCCCATCGATGGGAAAAAGCACACACATGTCATGTTGTAGGCTGATAGGAACCTTATCATTTAGTTTCCTGACGAGTTCTGGATTATTAATCCCATTCATGAACCCTGAGATTTTTAGTACTTCAGGACACGCCTTGACGTGTATACACTCAACCTTGAAGCGCTCCATGTAAGCGCTCGTTGATTCCCCTTGGCGCTGTTTTACTCTGGCCAATTCCACAGGGTTCTTGGCGCACTTCTTTCTCTGAGTGAAGTTTACGCGGAATGCTTTTCGCAATTCTTCAAACCCGTCTATGCTTCTTCATGGAAGCTTGCTAAACCAAGTTCGCGCATTCCCTACTAATGTGGAGTTAAACATATGGCACCACATAGGTTGTAGCCAATTTTCGATAGTAGCAGCGGATTCAAAAATTTTTAGGTGATCGTCAGGATCACCTGTTCCGTCATATGTTTTAACATTGGCGGCCATGCGCCTTTTCTTGTGATCCGAATAATCGCTGATGCGCCGTGTGAATGCATCCACCTTTTGGCGGCGCCAAGGAAGGGATATATCTTCGTCTTCTTCCTCGCGATGTCTTCCTCTGGACTTCCAATGTCCTGTTTCTTTGTCCTCGTTGTCCGAGGAGTAACTTGAGGAAGAATCGTCCCTTTTGTGGCGCTTGCGCCGTTTTTCCTCGGAGTCCGAGCTTGAGGGGCTTTCGCTTGGGGGTATTCGTTTCCCCAGTCTATCATGGACTCTTCTGCTTCCAGATCTCGAAGAGCTCTCGCTCGGTGAGCGTTGCCGTCCAAGTCTATCTTGGATTCTACGATTACCAAGTCTAGAGTAGACATTGGTACGCCTCTCATAATTTTCTTATTCCTCAGAGTATTGTGAATCGGATGCTGTACCAAGTCTAGCGCGGACATTGGTACGCCTTTCACTGTTTTCGCGCTCCTGGTAGCGCGACGGGGATGTTTCGTTAAAGTTAAGCCGAGCTTGTAGGCTCTGACTTGACCTTCTTCTTGCCTGCTCTTGCATGAGGTTAGTTAAGGTTTCGTAATTTTAGGCTACAAAATTACTTAGCATTAACTCAGGCGTATCCTCCTCCAGCGCAACGATCTCTGCTTCCGTATTAGGCCCCCTATCCCGGTTAGGCGCGCCTGGCGGCACAGTGTTGTCCATGTTAGGTGCCGTTTGATGGGGAGTATTGAAGAGGATACGCTGAAGTTCTTCAGTGCTTAGGACCACCGTAATGGTCTGGGTGGTCCCTACGGGCAGTTCTACCGTTGGGAGAATTAGGGTTGGGCCCGATGCTTGATGACCAGGCACGCTGGTTGTCCTAGAGGCCTGTCTAGAGCCTGAATCTTGGTGGTTCTTTCTTGTGGGGTCACCACGTGTTTTTTCCAACTGTGGAGTCCGCTGGCCTGAGTTTTTGTGTTTCGTCATCCTAGTTCTTAGTGTAGGGTCCCACGGATGGCGCCACTTGTTGATACAAAAGTTGGGCGTTCCTTGTTTGGGTTCCTGTTCTCGTACCAATTAGATCTTAATGCTTGAGACCTGCGCACTAAGAGAGCAAACAATCACCGTTAGGCTTATCGTGGGATTGTCTCCCACGATTATCCTCCGGCGTGAGAGTAAGTAATCGATTTAGGGTTATCTGAAGAATTAGGGTTGTCAGTCGTACCTCTGACGAGAGCTATGATGCCCTATATATATACATACGAAACCGATAAGGTTTCGTGTTCCTCACTCTTCGGTGTATCCACCGATATCGGATATTCGATATATATCTCCTTATTAGGAGATATCCTATATCTAATCCATAAATAACTTTAGGTTTGGGCCTCGTGAGCCCAAACCGTTATCATAGTAGCCCACACATAGTGGACTTAAATGTTAGTGATGTCTAATGCTCGAGTTCGTGACCCGAGTATATACTATACGTCATCACATACAGTAATATCTAATTCAGTGCTCAAAACTCTAGTCATCAGTCATGTTAAGCTAATGAGTCTAAACGGCTAAACGAAGAAGGATCCCACTTCAGTTTATCCGTGGAAGTCCAACATTTTTTGCTATAATGTACGCAGGGCAGCCTAACCACTATCCCAGTGGCACTTTATGGACTTTTTTACGGCCATCCCAAGATTTTTACCCAACGAGGTAATTAGGACGCCTTCGGTATTATTAGCTATTATGGGATATCGGTTATTAGTTACACAAGTCTTTACTACTATAGAGTTTAGATGTGATCTCACATTTCTCACGTTTGTGAGGAACTACAAATGCAATGTGATCTCACTCTTCAGGTTACCCGTGGAAGTCCAACATTTTTGGCTATAATGTACACAGCGTAGCCTAACCACTATCCCTGTGGTACTTTTCGGATTTTTCTACTTCCATGCCAATTTTTTTACCTAACGAGGTAATTAGGATACCTTGGATATTATTAGCTATTATTAGATGTGATCTCACGTTTTTGAAGAACTACAAATGTAATGTGTGTTGGTTAGAACCACCTTAAATATATTTTTTGGGTAAAAGGGTGAACCACCTTAAATATATGTCTCATAAGTCAATCTGTGCTGGTTGTCCGTTCATCTATTGAATAGGATAATAAAGTACTAGTTCTGGAAAAAAACTTATGGGTTTAGTTAGAAAGCTTAATTATAATGGAATTATAACAAATTTCTAAACAAGCAGTTATAACCAATGTTTTCAAACTCGGGTCGACCCGGCCGGGTCAACCGGTTGGACCGGTACCCGGTCAAAAAAACCCGGGTTTCTAAAACCGGGTCAACCGGTTAGACCCGCCGGGTTTTGAGTGACCGGGTCAACCCGGGTTTTGAAACCCGGCCGGGTTTGGATTTTTTTTTTTTTTTTTTTTTTTTTTTTTATTTTGACTTTTTTTTTTTTANTCTTTAATTTTTTTATTTTCCATTATTAAGGTGCTATTTTTGTTTGATATGACTTTCTTATGGTGTATTTTCACTCATATTTGTGATTAGTTTCCACTTATTAGATTGAATTCGATTCTGATATCCAAAGCGCTTAGCATGATTAAGGAATTTAGGACCCCTATGCTTGAACCTTAAGGTTGTTTTTTGTTTTAAATGGCACTGAAAGCTTGTGCTATTTACTGCATTTTGATGTTTAGGTTCATTCATTTTGAATTAGTATTAGGCTATTATGAAAATGGATTTTTGGAAATGTGCATAAAACCGGGTCTAACCGGGTTGACCCGGCGGTCGAACCGGTTGACCCGGTGACCCGTTGACCCGGTGACTCGGCCGGATCGATCCCAAACCCGGTTTTCAAAACATTGGTTATAACTAATTTTTAAAACTTAAAATAAAAAGAGAGTTATAAAACTAATATTGAAAGCAACTATTTTAAAGAACTTTAAACTCAATAAACCTAAATTCTATGGTTTTGTTCCAAAGTAGACTCACAAAAGACACCTTACATACAACTTGATAAGAGGTAGTTATATGTTTTTGTTCCAAAAGTACTAGACACACACTTGGAAACACACCTTATATATATACAACTTGATAAGAATAAAGCGTTAAACAATTCGTTCCGAACCTATTTTGATTTAATTATAAAGTTCCAATGAAATGGGAATTCTAGTTCTTAGTTGAAACATGCATGTTTAGAGAGCTAAAAGAGTACATAAATCTTTTACAATTTCATGCAACAACCACATTGAAGTGCCTATATAAAGTAAAGTTAACTCATTGCTTTAGGTATCATACATACATCAACTATATCGTTGCCTACGTACATAGAGATATGAGTACATTGTTGTCTCTCGTTTCTTTCTATGAACAACTGAATAAGAAAAAGTATACTAAGTTTATTTTATAAACAATCGTTGGTTTTTACAGACTAAAACTACATGGGTATTTATAACCCATCAATCGACACTTTACAAACAGACACAATGGTTCACTAATAGGTTGACTTTTTCTAACAGACACATATAACCGAAATAACTGTCATTCGGTTATTTACTATCAACTAAACATACTAGACCCTTTAACTTTAAACAAACACACATAAACTAAATATTTTTGACTTACATGGATAATAAGTTAGTATCCAATACTCCTCCCTAATTTATTAATCCATGCCTTCGATATCTTCAAGCTCCTTTATCTTTATCTTTGAACTTTGGCTTGCTTCCACTCCCTTTGTCTTGCTCTTCAACTTGATCATTTTGTCACCAACTTTCTTCAATTGTATTGTTTCGTACTCTTGAATCTCCGACACACTATTTATAGTATCACGATCTTCTGATTCAGCTTTCTTGTTTCTTGACTTGATGTATTTCTCAATCTGGCTTTCCTTCTGAAATCTTGATGGCGTCTCTCGATGTTTCTTGCATTCGCTCTTGTCAACTCTCTCTTCTTCTAGGAGTTTCTGATCTGAAATAACTCCATGGTTTTCTTTCTCAAACTCTTCTCTTACCGTCTTTAACTCTTTCATCTCTTTGCTTGTGCAATCTCTCAACTTCTTGAGGTTCTTTGATTCTCTCTGCATTTGTTTCTCAAATGCCATTTCTCTATTTCTTAATCTCTTCTCAAACTCTTGTTTTTCCATCTCTAACTCTTGAAGCATTTCGAACTTCCAAAACTCTAATTTACTCTTCAAGTCAATTTCTATCTCTGACCGCATATCTTCTAACTTTTCTTTTGGAATTTCATCCTTCTCAATGACAATTCCTTTCCTTCTCGGTTCTTCATTTAAGGATGTTATCTCCTTTTCATCTTTACTAGTAACCATCAATAGTGCTGGTTCGTCATCTTCGAACACAAGGTTTGCTTTTTCTTCTCTACGGTTTGGTTTTGGACAATTTGCAGCATAGTGTCCAAACTCATGACAATTATAACATTCTATTTCTCTAGTGTCTCTTCTATGGTAGTTTTGATTTCCAGGGTTTCTCATTCTTCCATCATAACTATCTTCATTCTTACTATCTCTTGTGAATCTTCCTTGGCCTCTTCCTCGTGTGTGATTACCACCTCCTCGTCTATCATTTCTATAGTTGCGTTCATAATTTCTATTATTCCCTTGTCGTGTGAACAACAACTTCTCACTATTTCTTCCTCACTTCCTTTTCTAAACTGAAGCCTTTCTTTATAAGTCTTAAGTTTTCCAATAATCTCTTCTAATTTTACTTTCTTAAAATCAACAACCATTTCAATGGTTGCTACTACTGGTACAAACTTATCTAGCACTGCATTCAGTAATTTCCGGACTTTTTTTTGTACATCAAACGTCAATCCACATGTAGCAGCCTTTGTAATAATACTCGTCAACCTCCCAGAAAATGAATCCATTGATTCATCTTCTTTCATCACAAGTCTCTCAAATTTTGATTTAAGTTGTTGCGAATGTGCATGTTGTACATCTTCTGTCCCAATAAATCTGGACTTTAGAGAGTCCCAAATTTCTTTTGCTGTTTCACATCCCGCAACTTGCATTTGCGAATCTTCTGGTAACCCTTGAAATAGGTATGCTGACGCCGAACTATCCTTTTTTACATAAATCTCCTTTGATGTAATTGTTCTTCTACTAAATCCGATACTCCATTTGCCAATAAGATCTTCTTCATTCTTAATGCCCATAATGTATAGTTCGTATTGTTTAGAAATGGGCATTGATATTGATACGGCCCCAAGTGTTGAGGAACGGGCCATCATGTTTCTAGAGGCACAAGATCGCGTGACAAAAGGGGCCTCACTTAAATGGGCATAAGTTGGGCTACGGGGCTCCGTTTCAGGCCTATGACCTGTCGTTTCGAAGCTTGGAGCGGAATGAAAGAGAAAGAGAATGATCAACAGAAAAAGGAAAAATGTTCACTGTTTGGTGGGTGCATAGAATTGAGTATCGGAATGAGTTATAAAATTGAATCCTTTGTTTGGCATAAACAAAGAATAAAGTAAAAACTGAATGAACAAGTAATTGATAACTTATATTTGCTTCTTAACGTTCGATTATTACAATATACATAGTTTGTTAGATTCTAATTCTTTATATAGAACTTATTGCAACAAAATTATTATTTTTTGGTATTTGTATACATTATTTGGTTGCTACTAATGTATTGTTCGTCACATGAACACGAGACTTCAAAAACCCATTTGATCCACTTAACAAGATGTATTTTAGTATGCGATATTATAAAAAAATTAATTAGTGAATAACCAGCCAAAATTACTAACTAGCAGATTGATGAGAATATGTGAATGAGGATACCAAGATACTGGTGCGAAACGAAGCACTACTTCCTTTATCCAATAGTGTTTCTTTCACTTTTTGGAGAAAATAAACAGCCAAATAATAATATATGTCGCTTAGGGAATCGGAGAGCACAAGCGAGGATGAACAATAACATTTGAGAAGTGACGAAGTAATAGACCAAAAGTGGGGATGAACATATATGTGTATGTGCTATGCACGTGTTATTGGTTTTTATACTCTCTTTTTATTTTATTTTACTTTGCTTCGTGATTCCATATGGGAATGAAAAAAGAGAAGCGCCTTTGTTAAAATACCAATTCTGAGGTTTCTTTACTTTTTTTTAAGGAATCAAAAACGATCCATGAGAATGGAAACTAGATTCGGTATTTCCGTTCTTTATGTGCACAAACATGGGAATCAATTCACTTTCATGTTCTCACCTTTCCTTTCCATCCTACCAAACAACCCCTAGAGATAAAGGAAAATCACCAAAATAAAATTTGGTGCCAAAATCAAAAAATTGGGGGTTTCCTCAATACTCAACAAAAACCTAATCAAATACCATCATTACATGCGCAACAATGAGATGAATCGATTGGTATATTCAAAATTGGAATTTGTTAAGAAATGAAGAAGAAATGGTGAAAATATGTCGATTTTGTTAATGAGGAAATATGGCGGGAATTCAAAGATTAGAGAGTGAACGGTTAGAGGAGAGAGAAATTGTCATGAATAATAGGATACTTGGTTACACCAAGTCCAATTATTGGGATGCTACATGATAATGTTTGGCTAAGAAAACACACGATAATAAAATGATGGTACTTGGTGAATATTATTTCTAGCCGTTGTTATTTAGTTAATTTAATATTTGTTCATAATATTGATTTCATATATTATTTACATATTCGTTGTTCAATTGTCGATTATAGTTCTCTTTGCGAAGATTTATTATTCAACTCTCATAATAAAATTAATAAAAAAGGAAGAATATTACTTGTAAGGATATTTTTTTAACCTTATTAATTATGTATAACGCTTTTTATAAACTCGATAATATGAAATATGATATAAATATATATATACATATTTTCATATTTTTTGCCGCTTTATGTCACGCCTTAAAATGGCAAAAGTTTCGTCTTGACCACTAAGGCGTGAGACTTGATCATGCCGCCACATGCCGTCTCGCGCTATTTATAACCTTGGTATTATTGGAAAGGTTAAAAAATGATTTTCATTGGTTATCACGTTCATTAACCAAAGTGGAGCAATTTGCTTAACTTTTAGGTTCTACAACATTGCAAAAACAAGAATCTAAATATCATGAGAAAGGAAACAAAGTACACGCGCGTCAAAAAATGATAGGAGGAACATCTCCTATAAATGACCGATAATTAAGTCTGTAAAGCATTATACCTAATATATAAAGCAATTACGTACACACAGTTAGAAGTAGAAAAAGTTCAAAAAAAATTAGGAGTAGAATAAAAAAGTTTGTTGTTCACTCAATAGTCATGCAAACTTTAAATATTGTAGGGATTGAGGCATCTACTATCGAAGGACAAGAAAAGATTGATAACGGTCATGATCTTAACAGCTAAGGCAGAATCAATTAATGATTGGAGGAACATCCTTAAAGCATCTTCCATGTGATCAGGAACATAAAAATCAACCACTGAGAACTGACATCTTCATACCAAATTTATATCACAAATATTATGAAGAGGAGAATAACGATGAATAATCTAAGCCAAAAACCAAATGAATATGAAGAGCACCAGTGAGATGACATCCAACAAGGATGATGGAGTAATATATTTACCGGATTAAAACCTTTTACCCAAAAAAACACGGATGATGGGATGTTTAGCAAAGACCCTTACATCATGTGTCTTTGTTCTTTGAATAAGGCAAGAACATGAGAGTACCACAGAAATTTGAGATAAGGTAAAATTCCCTTGTCTCTATACCAAAAACGAATACAGATTTAATTCCAGAAATGGAAATCTGAAGAAAAAAATAGAAAACATGAACACTAGATTTTGATAATTACGAAAACACCCTTATGCTTAGTCTTTTCTTTCATAAAGTAAAGATAATTCTGTACTTCTCATCTTGTCTTTTCTTGTCTTTTCTTTTCTTATCTTCTTTACTTGTGTGAGCAAAAGCAAGGTAAAGAATTTAGCTTTTTGTCGAAAAACCTTGTTCAACAAAATAGAAAGTTTTGGAAAAATTGCGAAAAAAAATTTCTTCTATGTTTGTATACGTTTTATATCCACAAGTGTATTAGCGATTAGAAATTTCGTTCACCATTGATCATTTAAATTTCTTATGCCATGTCATATGGAAGAATATCTTTGTTCTACAAACATAAAACAAGTCACTAAATAGCGAATGTGAAGTATTGTAGTCTTGTCATTAAGATTCCATACAGTAACTACGAGATAGAAAATATTCACACCGGTAGTCCTTTGGCTAACGGTATTTGCGCTGTTAGCCTTTTTTTTT
>LBNU01009437.1:73130-87072 GCA_014162995.1 Artemisia annua
GAATTATCTACTTCATAAGCCTAACTTTATATTTTTGTATTAATTTTTATTTTACGAGAAAATCGTGGTGGAGACATAGGCTGTTTCACCTTAGAATTCCACGCTCATGTCACTCCCCCTCAACTATCTTGTTACCTCATGTGACTAGAATCCGCGCGTTGAGGTTTTCCGCGCTTGGATGCACCCGGAGCGTGTCCCTAACATTCCTAACAACTGTCGTAGGGAGTGGCGTTCAACCTTCCTAAACTCTAATAAAGCTTCCTAACCCTCCCACCTCCTAATGACGATCACGCCAAGGGCATCTATGCGATGACGCGCACCGAGTAGCAAGCCTATGCCCTCTCTGAATACTACCTTAAACAACCAATAACCCCACATATGATTCACGTTTCTAAAGACCCGTTCCAGACGGCATGTTAACCATATAGGAGATTACGCCAGTTTTTCGCTTAGTCCTAACCCGTAGATGCAAACATTCACCCCAAATACAATCAGCAAACATACCACATCAGCATGATAATTCAATAATTACGGTTTCATGTAGATCTAACAAACACCAAAGCTAAATTAGCCTAGCATATTAAAAGAAACGACCCACGGCCAGCACAAATATATATCACAGCAACACATAGACAGTTATTGTATGAATAAAACTTATCTTCCCAATTGAACATGCACAGTTGGCACAGGGTTTGGATACCCTCCAATCCCCAGGGGACGATGTCTGTAAACACTCGTCGAACTAAGGTTTCTCGGCGTCCAAAGTTCTCTCTACAAATTTCTCATACTAGACGAAAATTCCTCATATATATACACTGATTTTGCGGCTGACGGGCGTCACACCAATAGGGTGACGTCCAAAAACGTCAGCACGAACGATGTAGAGGTTTTTCAGACCGGCCTTCCTTGAGCGTGGTCCATAATTGGCCTGGTGTTCGCAGAATCTGACCAAGGTCTTTTGAGTTTTTGTTGTTTTCCGCACTTTTTCACTCCGAAAACGCCCGAAAATGCTTCTTTTGTGATTTTCCCTTCAAAAGTACCTAAAATGAGAAAAGAAATGACTTTGGGTGAAATCCAAACCAAAAACATACGAATTAGGACTCAAACCGACCCCTAAAAACATAACATTTTTCGTCTCATCAGGTATTGTAAGCAATCCTAGCTCCAATATGCATCCAGTCAGCCTTCTTAAAGTCTGAAACTTGAGCATCCAATTCTCTCTTTCTTTCAAGTGGCAAAGTAGAAACATATGTAGCCTTTACCCTGTCAACCTCTTCATCGAACTGTGCTTGTATTTGCTGAGCCAAGGCTGTACTCTTCATTAGATCTTTATGTTCTTTGAAGAGTCTTTCTTGTGCAAGTATTTCCTGTTCAGCCACAAGATCTGAACCAAGATCTTGATCAACCAGAGTATCATACTCTTCTTCAGTAGAATCAAAAATGTTATCAGCAGAAGGATGTGCAGTAGAATGATGTTCAGAAGAAGAAAATCTGTAGGGTTGACTTCAGCAGTAACTCCAGAAGCACTCACACCTGGAACTTGAGAAGTAGGATCAAGGTTAGCAGCAACATTATCAGCAGGATCAACATCCATGGATTGTGCAACATCAAAAGTAGATGTTGGATCAGCAGAAGCATGAACTGTTTCATAAGTATCACCACCAGTCTTCTTTTAAGTGTCAGCAGCTGTAGGTTGTGGAGAGGGAGTGAGTTCAACTTCAGTAGCTTCAGCCAACATATGAAGATGATCAAAAGAAACAGAATCCTTTGCTGCAGTTGCTTCAGGAATATCCAATTTGGTTACTTCATGGACATCCAATTTATCTTCTGAATCAAACACATACTTCCTCTTGTTCTTGTTCTCAAGTTGAGCTTCCAAAGTCTGAAATCTTTGTCTTAATGCATTAATTTGACCACCAAGATCTTCTTTGGTCTGAGTGAGTTCCTTCTTCAAATCACTAACTTGTTTGACATACCTGCTAAGCAACTCATACACATTGTTAAGTGATATAGGGTCCTCAGCTGTACCAACAGGTATACTAGTGGTATTAGGAGCTTCATTGGACCTGGTGGGAGACACATGAAAATCATCACCAGTAGTGGTGGTATCAACAAAGGACTCTCTAGGTGGACTAGAGGGATGTTGTCTTGTGAATATGGGTGTCTCATCATTAGGCTTAGCAATATAGGTTTCTATAATCTCATCACTATGGTCAAGATGGTCAATTATGGGTGTCTCAGTCTTATTGCTAGGGTCAGCAGAATCCTCACCAGCAGGATTGACTGGTTCCAGAGGATCAGCAGATTGCTCATGAGGAGCACTAGGCCTAGGAGAATCCATAGGCTGGACATCCGCAGCAAGTGAAGCAGATGCTTCAGCAGCCTTGGATGGGCCAGCAACATTAGCTGCTGATGCACTAGCATCAGCAGGTTCAGGAGTGGGTGGATTTCTATCCTCAGCAGCATCAGGCTGGGTGGATTACCACCTTCAGCAGCATGCCCTTTAGCAGCATCAGCATTGCCAACAGGTAACATAGTTGGTGTTATAGGCCAATGTGCACCATTAAAGTTACTGAACATACTTGAAAATACTTTAGAGGTTAAATCTATAATAGGTCTATGTGTTCTGTCACATGTTTCAATACCTATTATAATTTGAAGAAACCTAGGGTACATATAAAACTTATTCTTGTCAACATTAATATTACTAATCATGCTATGAAAAATATACCTAGAAAAGTTAAAAGTAGTACCCTGTGACAAGCAAACAATGCCACAAGCCTGATAAGTAGAAAATTGGTCCCATCCTCCAGGCTTATTGCTAATACACTTCAACAAATATGCACCAAGAACTTCCATTTGGGGCAAAGTAGTTTCTTGTACCAGGCTGTCTTTCCATCACCCCAATAACCAATAGCCTGTAACCCAGGAAGTATCACTTCCTTGTCTTCATGATAGTCACCATCTTCATCATCCAGTTGAAGTTTGGTACGAACCACATACTTTGTAACAACATACTCTTTCCTATCAATGGTAGCCATGATTTTTGTGTCATCATCTCCTACCGTGTCAGAGTCCCAGAATTGGGTAACCAATGATTCACACACAAGTTTGGGATAGTGTGTAAGAGCAAAGTGAAGTTTAGAGCGCTTCAAGAACTCTACCATTGGCTCAAATAGTTCTCTTCCCTTTGCTTTGCCAAAAAAATGCAATTTGGCTGTGATCACTTTTGAAGACAAGATTGGCCATGTGTGGATTTGAGAAAAATAATGAAATTGAGAAGTTGAGAAATGGGTTTGAGGTTATAACGAGTGGGAAGTAGTTATTTTGGGTGTGGGATTCACACGATTGGTTATTTAAGGAAGTTACCAAATCGTGGGATTTAATTGACAACGAATCTTGGAAAGAATCGTTTGACCAATGTTGAATTTAATATTTACCCAAAATAAAACCCAAAATATAATCCATCAGCAGCAATGAAAAGTTAATCCGTAGAATCTTATGGTCAATCCGTAGAACCAAAGCATCAGCAGAATGTACATTGTAGAAAAATATCTACAGGCTGTCATCAGTAAATACCCATTAAACCGACTTCTCATTAAATGCCTTAACTGCTCAATCAATTCTATAAATAACCCTCAAATCACACTTAACCCACCATTAACCTTTGATTAACCAAAATTACACACACACATTCTTATCATCAGCAATCATGAACCCAATTGACATCTCCTCTGATTCATCATCAGATTCAGATTCCCCCTCATCATGGCTATCCTGTTTCCCACCTGGTGTACAACCAGGATGGCGTACCAAGGAACAAGCAAGAAAGCAGCGACATGATGTTCCTGCCGATGAGGATGATGTTCCTTCGGATGAGGAAGGAAGGTTAGAACCACCTCCCATTGCTGCTATTCTGCCTAGGACAAATGACCTCGTAGTGCTCAATCCTAGTGCATACCAAGCACCCAATCCAGCCAAAACCCCATCACCTGAACCTTTAGAGGACTCATGCCCATTGGTCCCCTACCCATCAGACAGAGAACTTGTCTCTGCTTTCCTTTATACATCCTCAGATGAGGAAGACCCAACCTACCATCCTCCTGCTACTCCAGAGAGACCACAATCATGACCCCATTCTTCTTCAGTTCTATTGGCTTCTTCTTGCTCTCAAACAAGGGCTAGAAAGGTCAATCCACCACTCCCAGAGGGAAGGTCAGTGGTGATTGGGCTCCCTTGTGTAAGGATGCAAGACACTTATTACAAGGATAAGAGGAAGGGAAAGATGAAGGAGGTGGAAGGCAAAGGGAAAGGAAAGATGGATTAGAGATCTTTATGCAAAATTTCCCTTTAACCCCCAACTGTCATCGTGTTGCAGAGTTTGGTCAAAATTTGACCTTTGATGAAGCTGCAGTGGGTGTTTGTTTTGGGTGATAGGTGTTAGGTATTAGGTGTCTGGTTATTAGTTAGTTGGTGTGTATCTGAATAAATCATTTGTAATTACATCCTTGATGTAACTTTTGATAAATGAATGAAAGAGGTTCCCCTGTTTATTATTTCTTCATGTCTCATTTATCTTTCTCACTACTGTATTTTAACTCCACTGAATTAATTCAATGCCACTGATAAAAATCTATACTGCTGAGCACTCCATACCACTGAAGTAATCCATAGGAACCATTCAGAAGAAATCAATGGAGCATAATCAGCAGAACCAAATTTGCACTAATCCGCAGGAACCATTCAGCAGAAACAGATTTAGCACAATTCAGTAGCAACCATTCAGCAGAAACATATAACTGCAAAATAGACACACCAAACAGAGCACACAAAACAAACTAAAACATAAAATGGTTAGTTTATAAAACCTGTAAAACAAAGTTAGTTTACCATATCAAAACTAAATACAAATTACAACTAAATATACATCTATAGTCCTCCCATATTCACCCATATTTCCATTAATTTAAGTGCAAAAAGGGTTTACCATCTATACAGGCTTATGCCTCCCCTCAAACATAGCATTTAAGGGTTTACCATCCCAATGTGGACGACTAAGTGTTGAAACCTAGGTCCATCAAAAGCCTTTGTTAAAAGATCAGCAACATTATCATCTGTATGGACTTTAAGCACCTTAATTAAGTGTTTCTCATTTGCATCCCTAATAAAATGGTGCCTAATTTCAATGTACTTTGTTCTATTATGATACACTGGATTCTTGACTATGCATATTGTACTTTGGTTATCAATAAAGATTTTAGTGTTCATGAAATTGAACCCATAATCAAGCATTTGATTTTGTATCCAAGTACCTGGCCACAACAATTGGCAGCAGCAACATACTCAGCTTCAGTAGAAGAGGTAGCCACTGTAGTCTGCTTCTTGCATTGCCAAGAAATCAACCTTCTTCCAAGAAATTGACACCCTCCAGTTGTAGACTTCCTATCTAGATTTTCACCTGCATAATCAATGTCACTGTATGCTTCCAACACAAAAGGAGAATCCCTTGGGTGCCAAAGACCTAGCTTAGGTTGGCTTTTAAGATACTTAAAGATTTTCTTCACTGCATTGAGATTGGAAGTCAAGGGTGTGACTTGATGTCTAGAACAAGCACTGACTGCAAAAGTGATATCTGGCCTTGAAGCTGTCAAATACATCAGTGAACCAATCATTGACCTGTATAGATGTACATTAACTGCAGGATCTGGATCAAGATTATTCTTTGGTTTTGGAGCTTCATAAGGTGTAGATGCAGTCCTACTATTGTCCATATCAAACTTCTGAAGTATGTCCTTCACATACTTCTCTTGATGGATGAAAATACCATCTGTCTTTTGCTGTACTTGTAGTGCCAAAAAGAAAGTAAGCTCTCCCATTGTACTCATTTGAAATTCACCCTTCATTACTTCCTCAAACTCCCTACACCAAGCTTCCTTAGTGGAGCCAAAAGTGATGTCATCCACATAAACTTGAACAAGAATAATATCCCTGGAATTCTTCTTGATAAAGAGTGTTTTATCAATAGCTCCTCTTCTGTATCCATGCTTCAGCAGGAATGTAGATAGCCTAGCATTCCAAGCTTTAGGTGCTTGGTGAAGTCCATAGAGAGCTTTAACCATTTTATAGACATAGTTAGGATGTTCTTGATCTTCAAAACCTTTGGGTTGATTGACATAGACTTCTTCTTCAATCTTCCCATAAAGAAAAGCACCTTTGACATCCATTTGATAAACCATGAAACCCTTATAAGATGCAAAGGCCAGAAACAATCTAATGGCCTCAAACCTTGCCACTGGTGCAAATACTTCATCATAATCAAGCCCTTCTTCTTGTCTGTATCCTTGAGCTACTAATCTAGCCTTGTTTTTAACCACAATGCCCCTTGCATCCCTTTTGTTCTTCAAAATCCATTTTGTCCCAATTGCAAACTTCCCATCAGGTAGAGGTACAAGTATCCATACTTCTTGATTTTTAAATTGTTGCATCTCCTCTTGCATAGCTTCTACCCAACTTTCAATTGCTAGTGCTTGTGCCACACTTGTTGGTTCAACTTGAGATAAGAAACAAGCAAACAGACAATGTTGTTGATCTGTGTGATTGTCTCTTTGTTGACACATGACATAGGTAACAAAAGCATATTCTCCAAACTGTGCCTTCTTCACAGTACTTCTAGTTTGAACACTTGCATTGGGATTTCCAAGAATATTGGTTTGAGGATGTATAGTGTTGATCCTCTTAGTAGGGATTGTGTTAACTTCAACTGTAGGTTGAATGTTACTCAAGGATGGGGCAAAGTCATCATCATAAGAAGAAGAACTGAAAATGCCAGCACTTTGTTCATGATTACCAAGATCCGTGGGGCTTGGAAATCTTCCATAAGGTTCTTCAAAGCTAGGGGATAAGCCTGTAGGTCTGGTAGGATGATCAGCAGAACCAAAAGAGACATCATCCGCAGAATTGGGGATGTCAGCAGCAACAGGAGAACTATCAGCAGAATCAAGAGTGCTGCTGGATGCTTGTGATGTTTGTCTGATTAGTGCCTCAGCATCTCTTGCAAACTCCAAACCAAGTCTTTCAGCTTCTTGTTTGGCTGCATATTCTTGCTTCTGAAGTCTAGCAAGATCTTCTGCATAATTTGACTCATCCCCATTCTGGCCAGTTGTATCTTTAGAACCATGACCTGCAAGTTGGTTAGGGGAGAAGGAAGGTACAAAAATGGTGTGTTCATCAAGGTCAGACTCACTATCTGAGTCATCATCCAGGGTACCTGCATTGTTAGTGGGAGACTCTTGTGTACCTGCAGTTTGGTTAGAAACAAATCTAGTATAGCCCAAGTATTCAGTTAAGTAGTCCAAGTCAAAATACCAAGCATGACCTTGTCCCTGAATATTAGGCTTTTCTTCTAGGTATCTTAGATTGAGAGTCTCCTCTACCCTTTTTGCACTTAAATTATATACCCTATAAGCCTTGCTATGAGATGAATAGCCCACAATATACCCCTCATCAGCTTTCTCATCAAATTTTCCTAGTTGATCACTAATGTTTAAAATGGTCACATGACATCCAAAAGGTCTGAGATAACTAATGCTGGGAACTTTGCCAGTGAGTAGTTCATAAGGTGTCTTGTTATAAGGTCTAGTAATGGATACCCTGTTCAGAACATAACAAGCAGTGCTTACTGCCTCAGTCCAGAACATAGTGGGTAATTTAGAGTCAGCAAGCATGGATCTTGCTGCCTCTATTAAGGTCCTATTTTTCCTTTCAGCAACCCCATTTTGTTGTGGTGTTCTGGCATTGCTAAAGTCCCTTTTTATCCCCTTAGACCCACAAAGTTCTATTAATAAAGCATTTTTGAACTCTGTTCCATTATCACACCTAATACTTTTAACCTTTTTGTTTAGCTGGTTTTCAACAAGAGTAATAAATTCTTTTAGAGTTGGAAAAGTTTCATCTTTAGTTCTCAAAAAGAATACCCAACAAAACCTGCTATAGTCATCTGTGATTACCAGACAGTAATACTTTTGATCAATACTCCTTACTTGAGTTGGACCAAAAAGATCCATATGCAACAACTGAAGAGGTTCAGTGATAGTGCTCACAGCTGTAATGGCTTTGTTGGAGGCTTTATGTTGCTTTCCTTTGTTGCAGGCAACACAATTGTGTTCATTGGTGAAGATTTTAGGAGGAAGCCCATGAACTAGACCAAGTTTGGAAAGCTTGTTAATGGTGTTGAAGTTTACATGAGCCATCCTTCTATGCCACTTTGTAGACTCATCCAGGGATGTTGTAGCCACCAAACATGTTAAGTCACCTTCTGGGTGGACATCATTCAAGTTGAATGTGTATAAATTGTTGTTTCTAGGAACTCTCAGTAGAATGGTTGTATCTTCTGGAAGTTTGAAATCTTTGGAGAGTACAAGACATTAATCCTTAGAGAAGAAGACTTTTCTCTTGGTGTCACAAATTTGTGAGACTGAGAACAAGTTGAAATTTTGCAGTTCCTTGACATAGTACACATTCTCAAAGTCCAACTTAGAGGTTCTAATTGTTCCTTTCCCAGTTATTCTACCATCTCCTCCACCAAAAGTCACATTGCCTCCTCCTTGTATTGGCACAAAATTATACATCTTTTCTCTATTCCCTGACATGCTCCATGAACAACCACTATCTACTATGCCTACATCTTTACTTTTAAGAGGATAACCCTACAACAACAACAAAAATATACAAAAATTAGTACACTTTGGAGACTCAAGTCATCACTGACTTGAGCCTGCCTTGTGGATCATAAGAGTTAGGCCATGTAGATTTATAAGATCCACCATTGTTCTTGATTCTTCTATGAAAATTAGGTCGCTGTTTATTCCAAGTACAACCTGCTGAGGGCTTAACAGCAGTATCCCAATATCCCCCTCCCACATACATTAAGTCATGAAATCCAGGCCAATAACCATTCTGAAAATAAGTACTTGTTGGTCTCATAAATGGTCTTGCTACAGGTCTTTTCCAACTTGATGGAGAGGTTTTATCAGTGTACACATGCTTGTCAGCAGGAACTGACTTATCAGCAGCAATGTGTTTGCTGATTTTTTGGGTTGTTTGTGGAACATAAGATGGTATATCATTAACACTTTTCCACATTGGTCTGGGTTTCTTTTGGTCAGCACTAACACCCATTCTCTGCTCATGAAAAGTACAATCTTTAATCAAATGAAATTTACTTCCACAAACAAAACATTTTTTCTTTTAAAAGATTTATTCAAAGTAAAAGATGTTCCATTACATGCAAAAGTACTTATTTCACAAACATTAATAGAATTGTTTTTGACAAAATTAAAATTATTGTTTTGCAAAGAATTAAATGACAAGTCTCCAAGGGTAGCTGTCTTTGAATTGGGTTCATCCGCAGTAACTCTAACAGACTTGTAGGGAATCTTGGGTGTAGGCTTGGGTGAGGTCTTGGGAAGGTCAGACTTTTCACTTGAATCATAACTTGTATAAGTAGTTGACCCTTGGTTAGAGGACTTGTCACTGTCAGAACAAGAGATAAAGTCAGTAGATATATAATCAGGGTCTTGCTATAGTCATCTGTGATTACCAGACAGTAGTACTTGTGATCAATACTCCTTACTTGAGTTGGACCAAAAAGATCCATATGCAACAACTGAAGAGGTTCAGTGATAGTGCTCACAGCTGTAATGGCTTTGTAGGAGGCTTTGTGTTGCTTTCCTTTGTTGCAGGCAACACAATTGTGTTCATTGGTGAAGATTTTAGGAGGAAGCCCATGAACTAGACCAAGTTTGGAAAGCTTGTTAATGGTCTTGAAGTTTAGATGAGCCATCCTTCTATGCCACTTTGTAGACTCATCCAGGGATGTTGTAGCCACCAAACATGTTAAGTCACCTTCTGGGTGGACATCATTCAAGTTGAATGTGTATAAATTGTTGTTTCTAGGAACTCTCAGTAGAATGGTTGTATCTTCTGGAAGTTTGAAATCTTTGGAGAGTACAAGACATTAATCCTCAGAGAAGAAGACTTTTCTCTTGGTGTCACAAATTTGTGAGACTGAGAACAAGTTGAAATTTTGCAGTTCCTTGACATAGTACACATTCTCAAAGTCCAACTTAGAGGTTCTAATTGTTCCTTTCCCAGTGATTCTACCATCTCCTCCACCAAAAGTCACATTGCCTCCTCCTTGTATTGGCACAAAATTATACATCTTTTCTCTATTCCCTGACATGCTCCATGAACAACCACTATCTACTATGCCTACATCTTTACTTTTAAGAGGATGACCCTACAACAACAACAAAAATATACAAAAATTAGTACACTTTGGAGACTCAAGTCATCACTGACTTGAGCCTGCCTTGTGGATCATAAGAGTTAGGCCATGTAGATTTATAAGATCCACCATTGTTCTTGATTCTTCTATGAAAATTAGGTCCCTGTTTATTCCAAATACAACCTGCTGAGGGCTTAACAGCAGTATCCCAATATCCCCCTCCCACATACATTAAGTCATGAAATCCAGGCCAATAATCATTCTGAAAATAAGTACTTGTTGGTCTCATAAATGGTCTTGCTACAGGTCTTTTCCAACTTGATGGAGAGGTTTTATCAGTGTACACATGCTTGTCAGCAGGAACTGACTTATCAGCAGCAATGTGTTTGCTGATTTTCTGGGTTGTTTGTGGAACATAAGATGGTATATCATTAACATTTTTCCACATTGGTCTGGGTTTCTTTTGGTCAGCACTAACGCCCATTCTCTGCTCATGAAAAGTACAATCTTTAATCAAATGAAATTTACTTCCACAAACAAAACATTTTTTCTTTTTAGAAGATTTATTCAAAGTAAAAGATGTTCCATTACATGCAAAAGTACTTATTCCACAAACATTAATAGAATTGTTTTTGACAAAATTAAAATTATTGTTTTGCAAAGAATTAAATGACAAGTCTCCAAGGGTAGCTGTCTTAGAATTGGGTTCATCCGCAGTAACTCTAACAGACTTGTAGAGAATCTTGGGTGTAGGCTTGGGTGAGGTCTTGGGAAGGTCAGACTTTTCACTTGAATCACAACTGGTATAAGTAGTTGACCCTTGGTTAGAGGACTTGTCACTGTCAGAACAAGAGACAAAGTCAGTAGATATACAATCAGGGTCTGGCAAGTCACTTGACTTTTTGCCATATAGATGGTGTGATCCATCAAAGTCTGAAGTTTTGGTGGTGGGCATATGTTCTCCTCTAATAGGTCCAGGTACAGCATTTAGAGCTCCTTCTTTTACAAAATTTTCTAATCCTGCTGGTGTAAATTTTTTTATATCATTGATAGCCTCTACACCTACATATTTCTTAAAACCTAAACCTACATTAGAAGTTACAGATTGACTACCATAGAGAAAGCTAGCTAACTTATTGCCTGAAATTAACCATTTATTATGCCTAGCTACTTCCTCATCTAACTTCTTTTGAAATACTTGTTTTTCTGAATCTATTTTAGCCTTTTCTTTCTCAGAACATGCTAACTCATTTTTTGTACTTAGTAAATCCCTTTCTAACACCCTAATCTTTTCTTCATAAGCAAGCTGATTCTTTTGAAACCAAATTTTCTATTGTTCTAAAGTTTTTAAACCATTTTTGTGAGCTTGAAGCTCCACATAGCATTCATTATATTTAGGTTTCATATTGTCATAAGCCTCCTTAAGTTCATTATATCTTTCAGCACAACCAAAAACACAATTTTGTACCTGAGAGATGCCCATACAGGCAACTTGATCATGTTGATCCTCTGTGTCACACCAGGCAAGCATTCCACTCAGCTCATAACCATCAACCTCATCATCCTCAGGCTCATGTGCCTTCCAGTTCACATGCTCATCCAACGAGATCATAGCTTTGGCATTTCCAGCTTCCACTTGATTCTGCTGATAGGCAGAATACCTAACTTCATCTTCAGCCTTCCTTTCCTTGCACTCTCTTTTGAAGTGACCTATCCACCCACAAGTATAGCACTTGACCTTCCTTCTATAAAATCTAGCTGGTTCACTTTTCTTAAATCTGAACTTTCTCCCTGCCTTGTTCTCAAACTTCTTGATATTCAATGAGAGCATGGCAAACTGTCACTTCAAATTCATCTCCTCCAAATCTGGTAGGTCCATTTGATCAAAATCCTCATAGGCCAGTTGCTGCTGATCTTCATAATCAGCAACAAAGGAGTGAAGTACATCTTTCAATACACCACTAGACTGAGATTGAGGTTTTTGTCTAGGAGTGTTGTATGAAAATGATGATGCTGAGGAAGGTGGACTTGCAGCATGAGTCATTTTATTCGAGGTTGTGCTTACAAAGGCTGATTAATTGGGAGTGGATGGACGAATGTGACTTCTAACATCATGCTCAAGGGATTTGAGCTTGTTGTAGAAATCATCAAAAGTGTAATTATCCAGTCCACCTTTAGCTTTGAGGGCAATGCTCACTTGCAACCAAGAGGGAGTTAAAGATCGTAAGAACTTGGCATTACAGTCCTCATTATCTGGCTTGGCCTTCATCTGATTCAATTGACTCAAAATCTTTTGAAATCTATCATACCCCTTATGAACTCCTTCTTCTTCTGAGATACGGAATTCTTGAAACTGTTGTTTGAGCATTGATTTCCTCATCCTCTTTGACTCTTCATTTCCACCAAACCTTGCTTGAATGGCCATTTAGATGTCCTTTGCATCCTGCATATAGTTAAAATCACCCATATGATCATCTGGTATAGCCTGTAGGAGAATAGTTCTAGCTTTGCTTTCTCTCTGAACAGCTAGAGCTTCCTCATTAGTTGCAAGAGGAAGGATGGAAATCCTACCATCAGGATCTGTGGTATGCTTCTTTGGAGAGTTACTTTAAGGATAACACTTGGGATGGGAATGATGCTTTTCTTAAATGGTTTGAGTTACTATGATTATGTGTGATTTAAAAGGCTTGGACTTATAATGTTATCGTATGAATGCTATGTGTTGAATGTTATGTGATAATGCTGTGTGGTCCAATAGGGGGGGGGGGAGTATCCAATTGGAAAGTAATACTCCTACTCGTTATTCTGTTGTGTGGTTGATTATGGGATACAATTGGGAGAATGCTTATCCTGTTGCTCGCGCATGCGACCTAATTGATGATGTGATTATGGGATCCAATTAAGAGGATGCTTATCCTGTTGCTCACGCATGCGACCCAATTGATGATGTGATTTGGAGCGGGGGTCACGTGTCGGCCCGATGGTTGCCTTTTGTGTGATGATTGGTTTATGGATACATGTAGCTTGTATGATAACTATATTTATTTGTCCAACTATGTTTTATAATCACAGTGAACTGGTTGCCTTGTGTATAAATGTGTGTCTTAAACCTATGAATCTCACCAACATTATGTTGACGTTTTAAGCATCATTTTCAGGTGAGCATTCTAAGGATAAGATAGAAGGAAGTGACTAGAAGAGACTTTAGTTTCATTTGAGAATGAATTATCCCCATATGTACTAAACATTTTAAAAGTACTCCAAGTTTTTCGATTATCTTAATTCGAGTCATTAGAATAGTGATTGTAAAGTTATGTAAAAATTCAAGTGTAAGGGGAATGCAACTCCCCTATGATATATTATTTTCGATGGTAGGGCAAGAGTGTATGAAAAAAAATCAAAAAATCAAGAAAAATACAAAAAAAAAAATATGAAAAAGAAAGAAAAAAACATACGGACTACCATCCCGTTTCCTTTTATGTTTGTTTTTAGTTTTTGTTATTTGATCATGATAATTAACTTGCCACCACTAGAATACCCTTTATTCCAACCAAACCGTGTTATCATATCCCTACACCTTACGTTACAACCCTTTATAAAGCCCTCTTTGATAGTTTATCTTAGGTGCTTACGCCTAGTGGAGGAGTAATTGATCCT
>LBNU01009438.1:12535-23029 GCA_014162995.1 Artemisia annua
ACTTCTCCTTGCTTAGCGTTGTGTTGATAGGTATGCCTTGGGATTGGTATGACAATGGTTACTGGTCGAAACCCACTGTGGTCGAGCCACAGTGGATGGGTTTTGAGTTAGTTCCCTTGTGTATCGAGAACTATCATTATGAATCTTCTTTTTGAAACTCCTTGCCTCGACATTGCTACTTTTAAACCCTCTAAGGATGGCATAGATATGTGTTTGGTCTGCTTATTTTGAAACTGTAATGGAAATTGCTCGCGGTTACATTGACTACTTTTTTTTTCTCTTAGATTTTCCTTGTGTTATAGAAGCATATATTGATGGCTGGTTTTGGGCATGAATCGAAACCCACTGTGGTAGCACCACAGTGGTACTTTTGTTGTTGTTTCGAGGCCTCTCCACTGGCTAATAGGAGGTTTTATCCTATCCTAGTTCACACCCTTTGCCTTTCACGCACATTAAGCAATCACCGCGAACAAGTGACCCACGGTTAAAAACTGGTTGTACTCTTTTGTGTCACAAAAATTGCATAACCTGATACAAGACACTGGAACTAGAAATTTGTATAATTGAGATCAAGGTCCTGAGCCCATTCTGCCTTGACAGGCCTGTGGGTGCTTTTGGTTGTAAGATGGGCCAAAGTCCATTCGAAGGTGCAAGCAGTTGGGCCACAGCCCACTCCACATTAACTTAAGGAGTGTGGATGAAATGTTGTATGTACGCAACTCATTCCTGACTCATTCCATTTCGCCCGACCACGAGTTTTCGCGACGTAATCTATAATGAGTTCTAAAACATGATTTATAATCAACCATAGTTGTGTAAACACCTCCTACTACGAACTAGTATATATACCTAGGACTTATAGAACTAGATTAATATAACGATATAAGTGTTAACTTATTTTGAAACTTTTCATTCATATTACCATGTTTAAACTTAACATGACTCGTTTTATAAAATTATGATCTTAACTTATTATTTTTGCACCATTGAACTATAAGTTAATCAAATAAATTATAACTTATTTTGAGATTATCTTATATCGAGCAAACACACTTAAACTTACAAATATTATTAGATTCTAAATGAACTTACCATTTTGAAATATATACCTTTACTAGCTTATTTTAGATATAAAAACTTTAATAGCCTCATCACTTAATTACATATATTTTATACCTACACTAAGTTAAATATATGTACATATTTCTAACATCATTTTACTTCACCAACGTCTACCATTCACTGCTATTCTTTGTCGTACTTCGTCATTCGGTCATTGTGTTCGTTCTTGATATTTTATCGTCTACCGATATACTTGTCACTTCCATGAGCCAATACTTATACTCTCTTAGAAAATTATTTTCAAACTTTAATGCTACCACACAAGCATCAACAACGACATAAACACTTAAAACTTTTAAACTTATTTAAACCTTGTTGAGTCTTAAATGGGAATTGTGTACTAAACTTGCCGTACTAATCTAGGTCGCGTGTTGGTGCCGAACATTATCTGATTTATTTCACTATCTGACTGCATACTCTACTGAGGTGAGTTCATGACCCCTACCTTTTTGTTTTTAAACTATTTTTGGGGAGGATACATGCTCGTTTTAACTAAACTCAATGCTTGTTTATTTCAAATGTGAAATTGACTGCTCAGATATCACTGTTTTGCTGAAATACTTGATTTATTACTCGAATGCATTTATATGTATATTGGTTTCATACGTGATTATTCTTCTCATGGACACAAGTGTATTATAAACATTGAAGTAAGTGCTTGAAACATATATGTGGGCTTTTAGCCCCACTGTTACTCACATTACTTGTTTTACATAATGGGATGAGAAATCCTACAAAACTCTTTTATGGACCAACACTGATAATCTATGCTATTTAAACTATTACGCGGATTAGCCTAAGCCCTGTTATGTCCCAATTATGCCCACCTCATGAACCGTTAATTCCTGCTGGGAAGCGCGAATGTTATAAATAGATCTATTGGGGGTAACTCCCCCGTTCGGTTTGACCGGATAGGCAAACGCGAACGTATACCATGTCGAAACACAAGTGTCTGGGATAAACACTTGCCGGGCCCTATATATTTTTCCATGCTCTTGAGCATGCACACTGTTATAGCTTTGGTTGCATGAACTTAGTGCTAGCATAATAGACTATTTACTATGTGACATTATATTTGTTGTAATGATCACACACTCTACTCATGGTCCACAATTCAAATTTTACTGTAAGGTAAACACTATTTTTCATGACATTGTGAGCCACACAATGGTCACAAAACTCTCTATTGAACTCACAATACTACTGTTTTATTATAAACTTATGAACTCACCAACCTCGTGTTGACACTTTTTAGCATGTATTTTCAGGTTTAAGGTGATGGCTAACTGTGAAGGCTTGGGCATGGCATGGCATGGTCATAGACAACTCTGACATATATTTGGGACCGCTTAAACTCTTATATGGGCATGTATTTCCGTACTAGTTTTGAACGATGTAAATTTGAATATTATTGATAATGAAAGTTATTCTAAATGGTTGAGATAAAAACCGTTCTTTGTACTTGTGTTATGATACCGATTGAGTAGCACCCCAGTAACATGTATGCTTCCGCTGGACCCGATTTTGGGGGTGTTACAGATTGGTATCAGAGCCTTGGTTATAGAGAACTGGGTATTTTTAAAACCTAGACTATAACTACTCTTACAAAAACTTGACCCTATGACCGCCACATGCCTGCCTGCCAAGCCGGCTGCCTTACTTATGATAAAACATTTGCTTTTAAAGTATGGAATATATTACTAGAGTAACTGAGCTGAGTATTTCAAAATTCATTGAACCTCGGTGGAATATAGACTGATCACCTATATTCGACCAGGGACAGTGGGACATAGCCTGATCACCTATATCCGACTCAGAGGTGAATTTTACGATACTGAGAGTAGTTATACTAGAATTATGTCCAGTTTGATTTTCTACTTGATTTCTGAAAGTTTCAAAAATTTCTGTGTGTGTACATAATCATTGCATAACATAAACATTCACATCTACACACAACACACTGGCATCACAATAATTTATCTTAATTGGAATACTCTTTTATCACAATCTGGTTATGTTACAGTCACCTCCACCTCAAACCTTACACTCGATCGATGTTGCACCTTCTACGTTAAGTATTAAGTAGAATACTAAGACAGCCAACTGATTGCTAGTAGCAATCAACACCCTCCTTCAGGGTCGCACTTTGAACTTATGAAACTCCCCATTCAGCAGAGAGGTTATGCCCAACAGAAACCTTAAGACCTTAAGGAGCAACCTGAAAACTATACTTGGAACAGACACATGGAACAGACACCTAATCCTTCATGTATCCCTCGATAATACCAGTTTTCTACCTTGCTACCCTGTTATAAGATAATAAATTGCGTCACTATTAACATACAAACTATTTTCAATTGTTTTACAAACCATTTTGCAGTCATCCTACAAATATTTTACTACTATTTCATGAAATCAAGATTTTGACCCTGCTGCTATTTTATAAACAATAAATTGTTTTCCTACTATCCTATAAACTGTTTTACGAATCATCGTTACAACTATTTTATCATGATATAATAAACCGATTCATTACCTTACTACCATTCAATAAAACAACAAACAGTTTCACTAGCATTTTGTAAGCAATATTACAATTATCCTACAAGTCTTACTACACTTTATAAACTATTTTACTCCCCTATGGGCTGCGAAATCACAAAAACTAAACTACAATATTTACAAATGATAAATTGTTTTCCTATTACTCTATAAACTATTATGCAACCCGTTCTATAAACTATTTTGCAATCACCATGTGAACTATTTGCCCAATTGAAAAGCACTTTATGTTACCACCTCTTGGTACTGTTAAAGTAAATTGAATACTTATGTTTATGAAATTCGCTTGATATTAAACATTGAACCCCACTCAGGCTTGACAACTAGGCTCCGTCATTAAGCACCTAAAATTTGTTGAAACAAACATACCTGACTACACATTTTTTTCCTTGACATCTTTGCTTTTAAGGACTTTCTTTTTGAAAATGCGTTTATAGAAATCACAAAACTCGTACTGGTATTTTTCCCGAAATACCCATTTTGATGTGCCAAAATTTATCTNAGTAAATTGAATACTTATGTTTATGAAATTCGCTTGATATTAAACATTGAACCCCACTCAGGCTTGACAACTAGGCTCCGTCATTAAGCACCTAAAATTTGTTGAAACAAACATACCTGACTACACATTTTTTTCCTTGACATCTTTGCTTTTAAGGACTTTCTTTTTGAAAATGCGTTTATAGAAATCACAAAACTCGTACTGGTATTTTTCCCGAAATACCCATTTTGATGTGCCAAAATTTATCTAGTCAAACTTATTGAGACTTTTGTATATTAAAGGGTGACTAAATGTTAACATTTGAGACATGGTTTTACCCACACCATGTTTAAAGACTGTTTTACTGAAATCATGAGCCTTCTGAAGTCGCATAAATTTACCTAACTACAAATTTTTAGCAAAGAATTTTGTATTACACCCTCATAGACAAAGAGGAGCCTTTGCCATCTCGTAAGACTCAAATCGGTTGTGAGTACCAACACCTATCCCCATCAACACAATTCATAGAAACTCACAAAAAGGTCCTGGATCCACGTGGGGAACGTGAAGATGAATTATCGTGCGTATGTACTCAACCCTTTTCGATCTAAATGGGTAACTTGAATTGAATCGCGAGGACGCGATTCCGTTTAAGGAGGTGTGACTGTAACAAACTGGAATTTTCCNCACCAAACCATCACCTCAAGTTTCCACATTGCTTCATACCAAAACAAATCTAACAGAAAAGTCGTCAAGAGCTTTTCTCTACCATGTAAAGATCTACTCAAAAAAGATGTATTGAGCAATGTTGGAAAGGCGTATTTCTCTCCAAAGACAAAAAGAGAAGTTTGACGATTGAGGCCAGAATTGCTGAAAAAGATGCAGGATTTCATCATTTACATGCTTACAAACTTTTCAAAACAATCATTAAAAAACTTTCAATAATTATTTCATGATCAAAGAATGGGCTTAAAGGGACCTATGCTTTCCTCAACTTCTGATGCCAGAAGATCTATGATCCAAGAAAGTGTTAAAGCATGAACATCCCACAAAAAAGATAAAATTCCACTACCAATCACAAAGAGAGACCTACATTACACTCAAAAGATTGACGTTGAAAGCTAAAATAACTATATGGGATGAAAAGAAGCCCAAAAAAAACCCAAAAAGTCAAAAGATTCATTCATATACGTCAAGGGAAGTTCATTCTTGAGTCGTATGAAAGAAATTTCAACAACTTACGAAGCCTTTACCAACAGAATTCTACAAAGATCTCAATTCGCAAGGATTTAAAAGAATTAACGAACAAGAGAGGTGACCTTCTCTTAGGGGGGAGATTGGATAGGATACGATTTTTGTATAGAAAGAATTTCGGTCAACCCCATTAATATGGATTAGCATTGTTCTTAGGGCTCGTAAATATGTATATTAAGTTAGTTATACGGTAGATTAAGAATTAGATTAGTTTCGCGGGAAGACAGGACGGGTCTTTTTAACCCACTGTATACCTGACAATCCCAGCCCCAAGTGGGCAAAAAACCAATGTAATATACACCCCCTCTTCCATCCTTGGGAGAGGGTAACTTTCCTCTTATAAATTTCTTTTTCTTTTTTTTGGTTTTTTCTCTCAAAAGCTTCATTCTCTTTCCTCTCTCTAACTTCTCTCTCTTACATTTTCTTTTCTTTCTTTTCTTCTGGAACCGAAAAACCAAAAAAAAAAACCCACAAAAGGTTTAGTCGTGTTTATGAGCGTTATCTAGTTATCCTTTTAAACCCACTTTTATAAGGATTTGCTTGACCCCGGCGGCCTAAGTATATAGGTTGGGAGAAAGAGCATTGCCAAAAAGATTGGTAGGGGCAATTGAGAAAAAGGTGGATGAGCCTTTACAAAAGGTTTATTTAAAAGCAATCGGATCCGAATTTTGGAGACCATATCGCTTTTTTAGGTAGGCATCGACCTAGAAACCTTTGTGACCAACGATGGCCATCACGTAATAGGCGAGTGAATTTTGGAGTCTAGCTACAAGACTGCGTTAATTAAAGAAAAGCGGCTTCATTGGGAGGCAACCCAAGCTTTATTTGTTTGTTTGTTTGTTTGTTTAATTTTATTTGTTCCATATGTATGTTTATTTTTATTAATAAAATTCATGTTTCAAATTTAAATTGTGAAAATGCAATTTATTTTTGTTTTTAACTTCGATCTTAACTACATATAAAGGTATTGCAAAAAGATAAGTGTAAGGGAATCTAAATTTGTTTATTTACCACTTAGGCCAAAAATGAACTTTCGGTCAACATGGTCGTTTGGTTGATACGGTTCACACTGTGCCATTTTTTGCTGGACTTAAATCGTACCAGCGTTAAATTAAACAGCCACCACTTGATCCGATTTGTGTGACCATTTCGTAAAATATTGTTCCACGCATTGTGCTATATATGTACTAGAGGTAAATGGTAAATATTTTTCCATCATTCTACGTTCACATTTAATTTGACGTAGTGACCAGATGCAAATCCAACTAGAAAACATATAGTCACGCTACTCAGTATATACACTATGTGACAAATATATGTCACACCAGTTGACCAGTGTGACCAAAGAAGATATTTTAATGGTTCAACGAAGTACTTTGTGTATGTGGCTTAAATTGTAATAGTCAATTTTGTCACACATCCCATATATAAACTTTGAACTACTAATTCCTTTGGCTGAATAAGTTAGCCACATATGGAATTTGAATGTGTGACAAGCCTAAAATCTCAGTTTTGAAGCGTTAAGTCACGAAAATGCATATATTAAGAGTGAACAAATATATGTCACACACTTGGAAGAGTCGTTTTACCAAAGTGTCATATTCATGGTGACACCAAAACCATCACTAATAACATGATTAAGTGTAACGAAAAAAATTCGACACATATGGTCACGGTAAGTTAATATGTGTGTCTAAAGTTTAACGTGTGTTGGCTTGCCAAATCTAATGTGTATAGTCACAGTTTATTTGAAGCACGATTCATGACTATAAGCTTTACATAAGTCACCACCATTATCACAAATGTGTATCATAGGGATGTTTATGGCCACGTTATAAGGGTATTATATGTGACCAAATACAATTCAAAATAGTCAACATTGTGAAGTAATTCACGTGGACTATTAATTTATAGCACAATGGTTAGTCAGTTAACATTAACCTTGGATATTAGTCACATTGAGTTTCTGTGTGACCTAAATCATTAGAGTCATATTTGTCACACAAATTTAAGCGTAGTCACAATAGATACATATGGTCCCACATTTCTGTAACATCCTCTCTCTTTTTCTCCTCCTCCGAGATAATGCCATTTGCTACCGCCTTTGCCTACGTTACAAAACCAAAAAACAATTCACAAAATTACGTGAAACATTCCCATTATCTTGCAACAAAACACATGTTCATCAAATACACAAAACTCCAACAATAAAAAAAAGTAAAATAATCCCCAGAGAGATGTTATCAGAAATGTGGGGACCATATTGTATCTAATTGTGACTACGCTTTAACATATTGTGTGACAAAATATGTATGACTCTATTGATTTAGTCACAACAAAACCTCAATGTGACTAATTATCAAGTTAATGATAACTGACTAACCATTGTGCTATAAATAATAGTCACGTGAATACTTCACAATGTGACTATTTTGAATGTATTGGTCACATATTTAATACCCTTATAACGTGGCCATAAACATTCCTATTGATGCACATTTGTGATATGGTGTGACATTGTAAAGCTTATAGTCACATGATCGTGCTCAAATAACTGGTGACTTATACCACATTAGGATTTGGGCAAGCAAACACACGTTAAAACTTTCATACACACAATTAACTTACGTGACCATACTTGTGTCGAATTTTCGTACACTTAAGGCATGTTGTGTATGGTTATTGTGTCTAACCATATTTATGACATTTGGTCACCACTCTTCAAGTGTGGTGACATAATATTTGTCATCTTAAATGCATTTCGTGGACTAACGCTTCAAACTGAATTTTTAGTTTGTCACACATTTCAATTCATATGTGGCTAACTAGTTTCAGCAAGCATAGTAGTCACGTTATATTAATTGTTGACAAAATTGACTATATAATTTAAGCACATACCACAAGTACTGTGTGACCATATATCTTCTTTGGTCACAACTGGTCAATTGGTGACATATATTGTCACATATGTCATATCGTATAGCGTGACTAATGTTTCTGAGTTGATTTGCATCGGGACACGTCCCAAATAAATTGACTAAATGATGGAAAAATTAATTAGGCCATTTCTTTACCCTCTAGTCACATATATACACAAATGCGTGACAAATATTTTACGAAATGGTCACACAAATCGGATCAAGTGTGGCTGTTTATTTAACGCTGGTACATTTAGTCACGCAAAAATGGCACAGTGTGACCGTTCAAAAACGACCATGTGTGACGAAAGTTCATTTTTGGCCTAGTGTAATAAACAAATTTAGATTTCCCTTACACTTATCTTTTTGCAAAATACCTTTATATGTAGTTAAGACGAAGTTAAAAACAAAATAAAGCATTTTCACAATTTAATTTGAAACATGAATTGTTATTAATAAAAATAAAACATACATATGGAAACAAATAAAATTAAACAAACAAACAAACAAACAAATAAAGCTTGGGTTGCCTCCCAAGAAGCGCTTTTCTTTATTAACGAGTCTTGTAGCTAGACTCAAAGTCACTCCTATTACGTGACTCCATCGTTGGTCACGGTTTCTAGGTCATCACTAACATATGTCTCAAATTCCGGATCCGATTGCAAATACCCTTTGTAAAGGCTCATCACCTTTTTCTCAATTGCCCCTACAATCTTTTTGGCAATCTCTTTCTCAACCTTATACTTAGGCCCGAGGGTCAAGCAATCCTTATAAAAGTGTAGGATACTAGATAAGCTCATAAACACGACTAACCTTGTGGTTTTGGTTCGTTCCAAGTAAGAAAGAAAGAAAGAAATGTAGAGAGAGAAAGTTAGAGAGAGAAAGAGATGAAGCCTTGAGAGAAAACCAAAAAAAAGAAAATAGAATTATAAGAGAAGGCTTACCCTCTCCAAGGATGGAGAGGGGTGTATATACATGGGTTTTGCCACTTGGGCTGCGGATCAGGTATACAGTGGGTAAAGACCCGTCCTTCTTCCGCGAACTAATCTAATTCTAATCTACGTATAACTAACTAATATAACTACTACGAGCTAAACAATGCTTAATCATATATGGGGTGACCGAATCTTTCTTATACAAAAATCGTATTCCTACCAATCTCCCCCTAAGAGAGGTCACCCTCTTGTTCTTTATTCTTAAATTCTTGCAATGAGATCTTTGTAGATTCTTTTGTAGCTCGTAGTTGTTGATTCTTCATCGACTCAAGATGACTTCCTTGACGTATATGATGATCTTTTGACTTTTGTTCTTTGCTCTTCATCCATATAGTTAGCTTCACGTCATCTTTGAGTGTATGTGTCTCTTTGTGATGTAGTGATTATCTTTGTGATGTCATGCTTACACTTTTCTGGATCATGATCTTCTGCATCAGAGTTGAGGAAGCATAGTCTAAGCCCATTCTTTGATCATGATATATTGAGTTATGATGTTGAAGTGTAAGCATGTAATGATGAATCTGCATCTTTTCAGCAATCGGCCTCAATCGTCAACTTCTTTGTCTTTGGAGAGAATACGCCTTTCCAACATGCTCATACATCTTTGTTGAGTAGATCTTCATGGTTAAAAAGCTCTGACGACTCCTTGTAGATGTTGGTATGAGCATGTGGAACTTGAGTGATGGTGGTGATCACAGTAAGTAAGGTATGTTGAGCTACATAAAACATGGTTAGTAATAAACATACCCGCAATTACAAGTTTGGACTTCGAGATCGTCAACAGCATAGTGTGAAGACTTTCTCAAATCCTTACCAAGGCCGTTCCCAATCGGATGCCCCCGAAAGGGCTTTCACTGACATACCGAAGTACACCAACGATTAGGTGAGTCGCTGGAGATCACCCCACGACTGTAGACCTTTTGGAACACCACCAAACACACTAAGCGTAACCTATAAGAGATTACCGAAGTGACCTGCTGTCAGGGCTGTTTAATGTTGACCCTGGCAGGAGTTTCCACTCAATCATTGGGAAATACTTATGTACATTCCCTTATAAGTGTTCTTGGCAGATTGCTAAGATCTGCGTAGGACTCAAAATATTACACCTGGTGCCCTTAATGTTGAACCACCAGTGTATAAGTATCAAGTGTACCTATGAGAT
>LBNU01009438.1:33690-44548 GCA_014162995.1 Artemisia annua
AGGGAGTGTTGCCCTATCCTCCTCCTATAAATAGGACCCTATGTATCTCTTTCATTTTGTTGGTTAATTTCATATCTTAAGCAAACTATTGTTCTTTCATCTTTCATATTGATCTTAATCAACCAAGTCTATTTCTCATCTCATTTCTTTCATTTGAATACTTGTGTTTACTAATATGGTGACCCGACAAGTGGTATCAGAGCCTAGGTTATTATTTTGTTGATTTTGTGGTCAAATCTTGTCAAAGTTGTTATTTTTATGCTGGTTTACCATGGGCCGTATAATGTTTTATCATTTTTTGGGGGTTTATCAGCTGACAACTTTTTGTTGGTATCATAATAGTCAAAATAGTCTAAACCGTTCATATCCAGTTTCAAATAAATAGTGTCTTGGGTCATTTTTTGTCCAAGATATTGTTTTTCTTGCAACTCAATTTTTTTTGTGACTGTTGGTACATATCCGTGAATTATTGGTCATAAGTGGTCAAATAATGGTTTTTCATTTCTGGGTTTCTTGCTTGAATAATCATCGGAATCTGGGATTTTTTAGTCGGAAAATCATCGGAAAATGGAAAAAGTCGCCGGAATCTGGTCGGAATTTCTTGTATAAGAAATTTTCGAGAAAAAAACATGGTTATCGAGAACATTAAACCCTAAAATATCGAAATCTTTATTCTCGATAACCAAGACCCTAATCTGTCGAGATAATTTTTCTCGATAACCAAAGATTTCGAAAACATGTACCAATTTTCTCGATAAAAATTTTCTCGATAAAATTTTCTCGATAAACAGTAAAGTGTCGAAATCTTTTGAATGCAAAAATTTATCGAGAACTTATTAAGAGAATTTACAGAATGAAGATGAAGCAGAAATTTGACTATTACCAGAAGACTCGACTCAAACCAAAACCAAAACCAAATACCTAACTCAAACGTGACCTCAGATCTGTTTATATCTTCCTTGGTCCAAAACCGTAAAACGAAAAAGAATAAAAGGAAGATGTAGACCAGATACTACTACAAACAAATCCATACTAACCTATCCGATCCTCCTCTTATCATATTCAAACCAATCTCTAATCATCTAAGACTCGGAATTTAAAAGCAAATAAAAGGTAGATCTCAGTCGTTCTTATTCGTGTGGAACAATCATTCCATTAGACCTTTATAGATCTAAACACGAAAAGATAATATCATCACTGATCTTGTTTCAATTTTCGAACATTATGAGAAAGAACAAAACAAATATGTCCTATTCTTCCTCTCGTTCGGTTATCCAATTAAGACACAAAAACGAATCTACCTAATACACCTTACCCGAGACCTCTTCAAGAGGCCTAGAAGTCTTTGAAGAATAAAAAATAACTGCATCAAGGGTGTGTTGGTACTCGGTTTTAATTGAGACGATTAGAAAAGAAAGGAGTACAACTTTTTGTTTGATGTTTCGGACTCAAGAAGATAGGTGATTAGCTGAGATGAGATGAGCTTGTTGGTTGGGAAAGATTGCTTATGTTGATGAGATGTAAAGCTGCAAATAGAGAGAAGAAATGAGATGGGGTCGGATGGTATTAAGACTAGGGTTATCAAATGAACACATAATTAGGGTTGAACTATTTTATACCAGTTATAACTTGGGTTTTGGATCGGACTTATGGAATAGACCGGGCATTATGACTCGTGTTTGGGCTAGAATTAACTCTTGTTACTACTTGGTGTTTGGGCTCGATTTCTATAAGTGTGATTGGATTGGGTTTTAGACTGCAATGGGCCACCCGATAATATCAAGTCATGGGCTAACAAATTTCATTAGTAATTTTATTGGGCTGGTATTATATCAAAGTTAACATGGGCTGAAATTTTGATTATTCAAGTGTATTTTAAATACATTGAGTTAATTGTTGATTTAATATTCGACGAAAATGAGTGGTATTTTGGTTGTTACAAATTTTCCACGGGGATACATTTTTGACAAGATCGGGATTCACCATTATCAAAGTTCACTTGAACTGTCACAAGGCTAGATATGGGCACTTAACCGCAAGATGTGACTACGGCGATAATTCTTTATTATTTATTTGAGATTGAAGTGGGATTTCACGGGTGCGTGTACTTAGTATCTTGAAGATATCGGGGTTGGTTGGATGCATGATTCTTCGAGATCCTTGTTCAAGCTTTTAACCTTTACAATGACAAAGACTTGAGCTATCTAGTTATACATGAGGTCGGAATTGGTCGTGTATAACTATCACTTTAAGGAGTTACGTTGTAGTGCTCAGTGTCACACAAAGTTGTGGATACTCAAGAGGTGATGTACATCCTATACTTGATGATGATAGAGTGTAGTGTACTTAGGGATTCAATGGGGGACGAACTCTCTACGCCGCTCTTAGTCACATAATAGTGCAAGTTTAAGTCACAAGTTTGGGTTATTCTACTCCGTTCTCAAGTTCATAATATTGAATTTTCTCCATCAGTAGTCACTACATATAGCCGTCAGAAGGATAATGGGGTCGATAAAGAGTTAGTTGAGAGAAGTATTAAAGAGTAGAGATGTTTATCAGCAGTTGATTCTCATGGGGCTAGTTATGGCACTACACACTTNGTAGTCACTACAAAAAGCCGTCAGAACGATAATGGGGTCGGTAAAGAGTTAGTTGAGAAAAGTATTAAAGAGTAGAGACGTTTATCAGCAGTCGATTCACATGGGGCTAGTTATGGCACTACACACTTGCTTGGGTAATTGGACATATGGGGTTACGCTGCCTCCGATTCTCATCGTAAACATAGTGTGTATGCTTCCGATTTCGAAGAAGACATCGTGGGGGAAGAGAGAGAGTGTTTCTTTGACTTGACGTTGAGGTTGCTTGACGTCTTTTCGAAAACACTCACTTTCCACGAGGATCTGCATTTAGGGGGAAGAAATGTGCACATCAAGGACGCTTAATAGACTCACGTGATCGAGTTTACGACTGCATTACTACCGGAAGAATTCCGCAGAGATGATCAGTGGTTTAGTTTTGTGATGATTGGTGTAATCGTTTCGACTCTCTCGGATTGTGAAGTGCTAAGTAGCCTACATATGTGAGAATATCCTGCTGATTTCTTGCATGTTACCCCCGAACAGAGCTTCCGCATTGAGCATAACCGTGATAATTTAACTACTCAGATTTACTTGGTGTGGTTTACTGTGTCATCTACAAATTCCGCTGCGTACTCAAAATGTCAAAAGTTAGAAGACTTGTTTACTACATCAAAGTTTCGAATCATTGTGATGATTGGTGTAATCGTTTCGACTCTCGCGGATTGTGAAGTGCTAAGTAGCCTACATATGTGAGAATATCCTGCTGATTTCTTGCATGTTACCCCCGAACGGAGCTTCCGCATTGAGTATAACCGTTATAATTTAACTACTCAGATTTACTTGGTGTGGTTTACTGTGTCATCTACAAATTCCGCTGCGTACTCAAAATGTCAAAAGTTAGAAGACTTGTTTACTCCATCAAAGTTTCGAATCTACTGAAGACGGTTGTCAGTTTGGGGGGAAGCCGATTCAGAAACTTTGCCAAAAAGAAGTGTACGAAGAAGCCGCTAAAGACATGCAGCATGAATTGGGGGGAAGTTAATCCATTTCATGCATATTACATCATTTGCCTACAAGTGAAGATAAAGTTCTCAAGCCGAGGTACAAGATGAAGACAAAGAGCGTCAACTGCAGTAATCCTCAGCGCTTGAAGAGCCGATGAAGACCTTTCTTTATTTGTATCTGTACTTATAGGAAATGTTGTAAGTAATCCCTTATGTCGCCCCATTGGGGGAAGATTGTTAGGACCTGAGTTTATGGTCCTAACACGTAAATGGAACGACATTTACGGGATTACATTTTCTATCTAGTTTAGCCAAAACACACGGAATAGTTACGTAATATTGTCATAGTTGTGAGTGTGTTAGGCTTTATATACCCCTCCATACTTCCATGGAGGGGTGAGACTTTGTGTTATTTCCTTTCACTTTTCCTTATCAATAAAACACCTTGTATTTCCCTTCTTTCTCTAACTTTCTCTCACTAACAATGAAGATGTTGTTCTTCCATACTACTCGACCTCCCGAACCATAAATCAACATAAAACTACGATCCAAGAAACCCCATGGCAGATACCTTAGGAAGGTTATCATGGAAGGTCCATTTGTACCACCTCTCAACACTGTTCCCGCTAATGACAATGTTGTTCCCCCTAGACCTGAGTCTTCAACAGCTTTACCTGAAACACGTCTCACTGCTGAACAAATTCTTCATAAGGAAGCGGATGAATATGCCATGAGCTACATTCTTCACAGCATACCAAATCCAGATTGGTAGCTAAAGGTTATAGTCAGGAGGAAGGAATCGACTTTGAAGAATCTTTCGCACCCGTGGCTAGACTTGAAGCTGTACGGATCTTTCTGGCATACGCTGCTCACAAAAACATGATCGTGTACCAAATGGACGTCAAAACAGCATTTTTGAATGGTCAGTTACGTGAGGAGGTATACGTCAGCCAACCAGAAGGATTTGTGGACCCAGAGCACCCAAACCATGTCTATCGACTTAAGAAGGCTCTTTACGGTCTCAAACAAGCCCCCAGGGCATGGTATGACAAACTTACTGCTTTCTTACTTGCTAATGGTTTTACCAAAGGTTTGATAGATCCAACTTTATTTATCCAAAGACACGGGGAAGACGTTTTAATCGTACAAATTTACGTAGACGACATTATGTTTGCATCTACTAACAAAAAGTATTCTAATGCTTTTGCAAAATTAATGAAACTAAACTTTGAAATGTCAATGATGGGTGAACTTACGTTCTTTCTAGGATTACAAGTTCATCAATCTCCCCGTGGTATTTTCCTAAGTCAATCAAAATATGCTCTTGAAATAATAAAGAAACATGGAATGACCAGTTGTGACACATACAATACCCCAATGTCAAACACCACTAAGTTAGATGCGGATTTACATGGGAAAATAGTAGACCCCACAAAATACCGAAGTATTATTGGGTCACTCATGTATCTGACCGCTAGCAGACCGGATATTGTATTTGCTGTATTCATGTGCTCTCGCTATCAGTCGCGTCCTACTGAATGTCACCTCAATGAGGCTAAACGAATCCTTCGATACGTAAAAGGAACCATTCACATGGGGATCTGGTATCCGAAGGATTCTGGTTTTGAACTAATTGCTTTTTCAGACGCTGATCATGCAGGGTGTATGGATACACGAAAAAGTACTTCTGGTGGTTTACAGTTTCTTGGAGACAAGCTTGTGTCTTGGAAATCAAAGAAGCAGGACTGCACTTCACTCTCATCTACCGAATCAGAATATGTGGCTATGGCTGTCTATTGTGCTCAAATCATCTGGATGCGTACACAGCTGATGGACTATGGCTACTCGTTCGAGAAGATTCCGATGCACTGTGACTCAAAAAGTGCCATTGCTATTTCCTGCAACACAGTTCTACATTCCAAGTCTAAGCACATCGATCTCCGATATCATTTCATCAAGGAACATGTCGAGAAGGGTACAGTAGAGTTATACTTCGTGGGTACTGAATACCAATTGGCTGACTTGTTCACCAAACCTTTGCCACCGGCTAGGTTCACTGAACTTGTTCACCGCATTGGTATGAGGTGTTTGACTCCAGATGATTTAAAATCACTTCTGGAAAACAATTAATGGAGTCAAATACCAAAAATATCTTTTGTAAATATCTATTCAAAAACAAAAAGAAAAAATCATAAAAACTATAAAAACACAAAAAGATTTTCTTTTATCTTTTCTTTAGTAATTTTTTATTTCATTTTGGTTCACAAATGCAAGCACACGATCTCGTTCAACATCTTGGTCTCTCAAAATTTTCCATATTTTTACGACCAAATGTTGAGGGGGAGAAAAAATGTTCGTTAAAATTTCCAAATTTTACTCAAAAGATGTGCACTTGCATTTTGTTCAAAAACAAACGTTCATGCTTTTAATTTTGGTGGTTTCTGATGTCTTACTCCACTCTAGTTATACCTTAGTTAGTTATTCTTGCCTTAAGTCCTTTTGTAACCGTTAAATATCATTTTTTAGGACTTAGAATAGAGCATTTGTAGTTTAGGGACTAAACTTGCCATAGTGTGAAAGTTAAAAATATCTCACCCAAATTTCTCACCCCCCCCCCCCGTTTTTTTCATAATTATCAAAAATCAAAATATTTCTTTTTCTCTAAACCTATCAAACGGCTCAAATCTATTCATTAATCCAAGCTTTAATCCGTCAAAAGGTTAGTAAATTCATGATCTTTACATCATTCTAAGGTAGGGTTTTCGTGGAATTAACAAACCAATGGTTAGATTTCGAGCTATGATGATGTCAAGAACTAGGGTTTTCGCTAACTATAGAATTCGTGCAAAAGTGAAGTTTTGATGTTGTAACCATAGGGCTTTTATGCTTACTAGTACTAAAATCATGCTAGGTTACTCTAATTATAACACAAAACACGTTTGCTATGATTTCGATGTTCTTGAGTTTTTCGCTAAAATGGGTTTATGTGAAATTGTGATGTTTTGTTGAATATTATTGGTGGGATATGTGAGTTAAGGTTATTAGAACATGTATGCATACTCGAATTGTGTTAATTTCAATTGATGCATGTTCTAGATAATCGTAGGGGTTTCGTAAATTTGGGTATTTCTTATGTGTTGTTGGTTAGACTAATTAATTGATTGCAATGTGTTTGTTACTCCCTTAATTGCATGAATTCACTTTACAAACTTCATGTAATCAGTTAACATATGATTTCGATAATTTAGGGTTTATAATTATCGAAATCTTTCAAATGTTTGTGGGATGTGTTTGTAATGAATTTTTTGTGCTTAAATGCAACAGGTTCACTCGTGGAAACAACAATTTCAACAAACGTATGTCTACATAACGATCTCGAAATTTCTTGTATAAGAAATTTCGATAAATCAAAGTTATCGAGAACTTTCTTCGAAATTCTTGATAAGTTATCGAAATTCTCTAACTTAGGTTATCGAGATCTTTTATAACTTGTCAAGATTTCGAAGAAAATTATCGAGATCCTTGAAGTTTTCGAAATCCCAAAATTATCGAGATCATGTGAACAGTGATTATCGCAATCCTTTCAAGAGTTATCGAGAACATTTGATTTGACCAATTATCGCAATATTTCAGTATTGAAAGCTATCGAGATCATTCAAAACAAATGTTTTCGAGATCAATGATTGAAGAGTTGTCGAGAACATGAATTTGTAAGTTGTCGAGATTTAACTTAGACTAATTTTTTGAAATGTTTGAATAACTTGTAAACTTTCTTAAATTGAGTTGTAATCTTGTGAACTTGTATTGATATGTGTGTGTGATCAGTGTTTACTTAAGTTGTGGATGTTTAATGATTGTGTAACTTTTTAGATGTACTTTACTTGCTCAACATGCTATGTATGCTCGTAGTTTCTTAAGTTTACACACAAATTGTCATCGTCATAACAAACATCTCACGAGCTTAATGAAACTTGCATGCAAAATGAAAAATGAATTGGTCTTAAGTTTCAAACTCGTACGTTAACTAACAAACTAACAAGTTGAATGTTTGGACTTATGACATTACATTTTCAGTTCACAATGGCTTAACAACAACAACAAGCTGAAAATGCACCTGCACAGAATCTTCCACTAATGACACTTGGTGAAGTAGTTCCAGCTGACTACAATGTGTCCCTTGGCAAGACTAATCTTCGCATTGACTTCAACAAGCTCAAAATTACTGAAGATTCTTGTCGGATCGTCAGGGATATTCTGTTGGCTCATCCATGCAAAGAAGTACTTACGAAGTCTGCTTCAGTTCCAACCTTCTACATTCATCAGTTCTGGCGCACTGCAAAGGTCAACTTGGATGATGCCTCGTTCACAGTCACTCTAGAACAACAAGAATATGAAGTTGATCTAGATGTTCTCAGCACAGCTCTTATGCTTCCTACTTCCGAAGCGTATGAACCAATGATGACAGAGCTTGAAATACTCGACTACATGATTAAGCTTGGGTATGATACAGAAGAGTCCTCCAGAATCATATTGTCCAAGATCAACATCAAGCATCTACCTCAACCATGGAGAACCTTCTACATGCTTATCATCAGATCTGTTACGGGTCGAAAGAGTGGTCATGAACATCCCCGATTATCACATCTGCAAGTATTCTGGGGGATGATGAGCAGAACGGACATTGACTTTGCTGATCCAATCATGAGCGACATCATCTTTCAGATCCGTTCTAAGGATCGAACCGTGATTCCGTTCTTAAGATTCACCAAGATGCTCATAGCCCACCTCTGCGGGAAAATTCCAGAGTTTAACCAAAGAATGTTTGACCGTACAGAACCAAAGCACAGCATTGTGGACGATGACAAGATTTCTTTCGTCAAGTCCATACAATTCACTCCACGGACCACTGGCCTGAGAATTCCCGACAATCTTCTGACTGACAAGATTCGTGCGTCTTCAACTACCGAATCTATGATCTGGGCCTTCCAAGCCGGGAAAGTAGGATTCACTGAAACCGAGGAAGTTCCAAGATACATTAGGTAGACACGCAGCAAGAAAGGTGCTAAGTCTGGAAGATCCATCATAGTTGTGAGTGTGTTAGGCTTTATATACCCCTCCATACTTCCATGGAGGGGTGAGACTTTGTGTTATTTCCTTTCACTTTTCCTTATCAATAAAACACCTAGTATTTCCCTTCTCTCTCTAACTTTCTCTCACTAACAATGAAGATGTTGTTCTTCCATACTACTCGACCTCCCGAACCATAAATCAACATAAAACTATGCTCCAACAAGTGGCATCAGAGCCAAGGTTACATATTTGTTGATTTTGTGGTGTCATCTTGTCAAAATCGTACCTTTTTTTTTGTGGTCAAATCTGTTTATGAAACAGTTTTACCCACTTTTTGTAGATCTGATTTTTTTTTTTAAATCTTTAAAGTGGTACAGTTTTTCATAACAGCCATGTGTATCAAAAGTTGGTCCAAAGTCACAACCTTTCACTATCAGTTCTCATATATCTGTTGTTCTTGTGTCTTTTTTAGTCCTCGATAACAGTTTTATGTTAACTTTATTTTTTTTTTAGACTAATTTTTTAACAATACCGTGGATGGTCTCAACTGTTTTATGGTCATTCTTATGGTCAAAAGTGATTAAAATGGTCAGAAATCTCATCGGTAACTGGGAATCTAGTCGGAAAACTCATCGGAAACTGGGAAAAGTCGCCGGAATCTGGTCGGAATTTCTTGTATAAGAAATTTTCGAGAAAAAACATGGTTATCGAGAACATTAAACCCTAAAATATCGAAATCTTTATTCTCGATAACCAAGACCCTAATCTGTCGAGATAATTTTTCTCGATAACCAAAGATTTCGAAAACATGTACCAATTTTCTCGATAAAAAATTTTCTCGATAAAAAATTTTCTCGATAAAATTTTCTCGATAAACAGTAAAGTATCGAAATCTTTTGAATGTAAAAATTTATCGAGAACCTATTAAGAGAATGAGATGAAGAGAAGCAGATTGACCATAAACCAAAATTACAACAACAATATCAACAGCCAACACATTTGCTACAACCTCACATCTATCCTAAACCCATCACCACATCTCTCGTATACCACACAACATCTAAATTACAACATCATCTATCTTATGAACACCTCGTTTACATCAGCTAATCTTATCCTTCATGATTCAAAACAGAAAAGTAAAATAATTTAAGATCTCAGATTCATTTTTCGTGGTACAACAGATTCGTAGAAACTAAAAGTCATACAAACGAAATTTATTTCATTATCGATCCATATTATTGTTGAAGTATAACTTCAATTAATATCCGAAACAAAAAGGGAAAAGAAATAAAACAACTATGTTTTCTTCTTCCCTTAGGTTCGTTCTCAAACACAAACACAAGAGAAAACAATATCAAACCTACCCGAGACCTATTTCAGATCTTGAAGCCACCGTCTATATCAAATACGAAAATAGGTTTGGGATTTCGTTGTACTTATTGACTCGTACTTATTGACTCGTTCAAGAAGGTATAACAAAATGGATCTGTGTTTGATGTGCTTGTTTGAAAAGAGATATGGCTGGTTGATGAAGAAGTGATGATTGAGATGTCTTATTGTTTGGATCTGGAAAATGAAGTGAGAGAGAAAAGGTGAGAGATAAAGTGGGGGCAGATATGTTTATGTTATGTGTGATAGTTAGGGTTTGTGATGTGTGATGTCGAGTGTATAACAGCAGAGAGTGGGGGCGGATGCTTAAGATGTGGGTGAATTAGGGTTTGGTAAGTATGAGACATATTAGGGTTGTGGTGTTATAAAGGGTGTATTAAAATTGTATTGGATTGGGTTTAAAGACTGCACCAGTGTATTCCTCAAGATTGGGCTTTGCAATCCGAGTATTGGGCTGAACGAATTTATCACAATTTTTCATGGGCTGAATTTTCTTTATAATCGTTTTATTGTTGGTTTGGACGTTGGTCATGTATTATTAATCCGAAAGTTATATCAAAATGGGCTAAAAGGTTATTAATATCAAGTGTATTTTTAATACATTGTATAATTTTGATATAATTGTTCGCGACTAAGAGTGGTATTTTGGTTATACAAATTTTTCACGGGATACGGATACATTTTTGACAAGATCGGGATTTACCATTATCGAGTTCACTTAAACCGTCACAAGGCTAGATATGGGCATTCAACCACAAGATGTGACTACGGCGATAATTTTTATTATTTATTTGAGATTGAAGTGAAATTTCA
>LBNU01009438.1:44791-58677 GCA_014162995.1 Artemisia annua
GTAATATTGTCATAGTTGTGAGTGTGTTAGGCTTTATATACCCCTCCATACTTCCATGGAGGGGTGAGACTTTGTGTTATTTCCTTTCACTTTTCTTTATCAATAAAACACCTAGTATTTCCCTTCTCTCTCTAACTTTCTCTCACTAACAATGAAGATGTTGTTCTTCCATACTATTCGACCTCCCGAACCATAAATCAACATAAAACTATGATCCAACAAGTGTTTTCCCGGGTCGTTATGTCCCAGCGAGGTGTGAAATTGTATTAAGACGACTTGTGATCGGGTGATTTTGAATGAAAAAAGGGTATGAGTGATTATACTAAGGAAATATAAAAGAAAATGACTAATACAAGCAATAATAAAATAACGTGCAAGCAAATAATCTAAAAACGTTTTAAAACTTAAAAACGTACGTTTAAATTATAAATAACGTAAACGTACCAAATAAAAAGTGAAAAGTGAGCAATAAAAATCTTATGGATATGAAAATTACTATTTTACAAACCTAATGATAAAAATAAATTTTAGGAAAAAAAATATTTTTTTTAGACTTTTTATGAATTTATTATTAATTAAAAATGATTTTAAAAACTAATTTAAATTATTATAAATACTAAATAACTTTAGAAAATTATGAAATTTTGCATATAATTCTAAAATATTATTCTAATCCTAGGAAAAATAAAATTTTATAAAAAGATACTTCTAATAAGCTGTTGGGGCTAAAAAGCAGTTTGAATAAGCACTTCAAATAAGCACTAGAATGCACCAAAAGCTCAGGTATAGTGTAATAGACCTAAACAAACTTAATTCAACTCAAAAAACTCAAATAAGCCCAGGCCGTGAGCCAGAAAAGCAATGAGCAGTTTGCAACTAGAGTGGCTAACTACCCTACTTCTAGGCTAAAATAAGCACTAAATATAAGCTCAAAAATCTCAAATAAGCATACAAAGGTCAAGATAAGCCAGCAAAGATCATGTAAAACCAATTTAAAGCTAATTTGGGGCTTGTATGAGCTTTTCAAGGGGCTTATAAGATGGGCTATTGGACAGATTTGCAAGTTAAAGGGAAGAATAACACCTCTGACCCCCACTTACGGCCTCTAATAAGCCAACCAAAACAAACTCAAAAACCTAAAATAAGCTCAAAAAGATTAACCTTATACTTTGAGCTACTCATACTACCAAGATCAAGAACTAAAACTACTATTAACTTCCCTAAAATTGAGATCAAAAAGTAGTAGTGAAGCTGTTTGGACAGGTTATAATGTGATAGAAAGAACAATCTAAAGGGCTATGTAAGCTACAAATAAGCTAAACTAAGGACTAAATAAGCTAAGGCTATCTAAGGGAATCCTAAATAATCTAAAGGGATTAAATACGCATGCTAGAATAAGCCTAAAGAGCACAATTAAGCTAAATCTAACTAAGGGGCTGCACTAATAAGTGATAAATGGGCATATTAGGAGGCCTAAATAAGCTGTTAAGAAAAATTTGCAAAAATAAAATAAAAATGTCATGAAGTGTACAAGCAACAAAATAATCTATGTGCCAATTTTTAGAGCATGAGAGCTTAAAACAAAGAAATGAAAAATAAAATAAAAAATGGTTGTGACAGTGGGTTGAAATGGGTCAAAATGAAGAATTTGAGTGAGTTTTGGTTGTGTTTGACCACCAGAGTCAAGGACCAGATAAAGCAAACATGTAATTACCTATTTGGAGTATGTTTAAACAACTAAAATGACCAGAAACTATAATGCTCTTAAAATGACAAACCTATGCTATCTTAAAACCTCAAATGCACACTACTGATGCAAATCCTACATGGGTGCTTAAAACACGTAAAAATCAATCCTAATCAACTAATGTGAGTAGATTAGAGCTAATTCAAACTGAGATTAATGGCCTAAACCAAATTGACCACCAAAAGTTAACTAATCCCAAACACTACTTGATGAGGAAACTATTTTCAATATTCAAGGGATTAGTGCTAAAATGAGCTGAGATATGAAATGTAACAGCTTAAACAACTATAATGAACACTAGAAATCAAACTACATCAAAAATTAATCACCTAAATAAGCTAATGAAGATTATGCTAATATTTTTGGTTTTATGACTTTTTGAACAAAAATGAAATCAAATGAGACAACAGCTAACTTAAAGCAATAAACACAAGTAATTAAACTAGTAAAGACATAATTTAAACAGATAAGCACTATTATAAGCAAAATAAGCAGTTTAGATAAAAAAATAAGCAAATGATGCTAAAATGAGACTAAAAGGAAACTTACTGCTACCAAGCTCAAAACAGAACCCAGATTCTCAAAAGAGCTTGTTTACAAGCTACCAAACCATAATATTCCTCCCAATCCTGATCCAAATACCCATTGCTTAACTTGACTAGCCGTTTGACTTTTGTTGACTTTTTGGAAGTTTTGCTTAAAACAGATATTAAGATTACAAAAGTTCACACTAAGCTATGAATAAGCTTGAATGAGCTTATGAACTAGAAGAAGAGCTTTTGAAACAGTACATTAACCAAGAGAAAACTTATTTTAAAGCATTAAAGAAAAATTTAAATAAGAGAATTAAAGATGAACTGAACTTGCATTAATTTTGAAAATGAATTACACTACTGAAAGGAGGAATTACAAAGCTTAATTTAAAACATTACATTAATTTTAACTAAATTCGACCCCTAAATTACATAAAAACTACTAACTAACTACTGCTCTTCTTCTTCTTCTTATTCTTCACTTATAAGGACCAGTGTGGTTTTCTCTCTCTTTCCCATCAAGAACTTTTGACCTTTGGATGGCTGTGATGTAATCTTGACCCTTAATTGCATTTTGGCGGGAAAAAGTGTTAGATGCAATTGGCAGTTAACTTGGAGCAATTCAAGGGTAATAAATGGAGTTTGGATTTAGTATGAGGTGGAGGGGACATGGAATGGGTGATTGGCAGAGTTGGAGTGTGAGGGAGGAGTAGCAAGTTCAAGTTGGAGTGAAGCAAGTTGGNGTTAGCAAAAAACCCAAGGACCAAAGATGTATTTTCTGAAAATCGAAGGATGGGATTTGCCAACTTTCCAAAGTATTCCAAAGGTAATTCTTGCCAAGTTTCATTTATCCAAGGACCAATATTGATTATTTTCCAAAAATAAATTCCCAGGGACCATTTCTGCCAATTTTGAAAGTTGAGGGCTAATTTTGTCATTTCTGCAAACTTTGCTTGTTTCTCATCTGTTTTCAATCATTTTGTACCTGAAACACATAAAAACACAATTCAAGGATATTTGCAGTATTATAAGGCATATCTGTATGTTTTCAGCTGTTTTTACAGTTTAAATGGGTATAAAATGATGAGTATTTACACGCTCATCACTAAGACTATTTGCTTTTCATTTTTCATTTTTCACCCTTTATGTGCATCCCATGTCTTATCCTACCCTTTAGTTGTGAATCATACTTAGGTGAATGTCAAGCAGTCATTGGTGTCTTGGCCAGCGTTTTGGTCATGTATCGATGGTCTTTGTCGCTTTTGCCATGGTATGTTAGGAACAACACTACATCCTAGCCTTATAATTTGTTCACCCAAAATTTCATTCGAAGATTGTTTTGACCTTAGCTTTAGTGGTGGAGATTTGTGTAACCGCCAAGCCTATGATAGAATACATGCTATGACTGTGCGTTGAGTGATCATCCCAAAATTAACACTTAGATTAGAGAGAGAGTATGAGTGTTTGTTCCCATTTCGTGAGGTGTTTGGCTTCAAGCATTCTAGCATAGGAAATTTTTAATCTCATATTTTCCAAAGCAATTTGGGGGATATCTTTTTAGAAATGATTCTAATAAGGTCTACTTGAGGGCAAGTAGAGTTTAAGTAGGGGGATATTTGATGAAAACCCTAGAAGATTATGGCGTAGCTATGAACCTAGGCTATGGCGTAGTTGTTGTCGCCAAGGGTTACGACGTAACTAGTCACTTTGTTACGCCGTAACTATTAATTATGGATAAGATCGTCTAATCATAACACTAGCTACGGCGTAACCACAACTCTAGGTAACGCCGTAGCCTAGTCAGGCCCATAAATACAAGCCCTAGTTTATGCATTTTACACATCTTACACACCACAAAAAGTCAGAGAACGAAGGGAAGCTTTAGAAGGACGATTCACAACAGCATATGGAGATTTCCAAAGGAGAGATCACGACATAACATCATAAGTTTTAGCATTTTCATGTTTCATTTACATTTAGGATTCCATGTCTTCCATTCATTTCCAAAAGATTGATTCGGATATACTTATTAATATGATTGGCTAAGCACCTTTGGTACTAGCCTAGTTATGATTTCTGCATTAGTTGATTATGTTTTCATACTTCTATTATTGTTTCTAGTGTTTGCATGCTTAGTTATTCGATAGATCCTCTAGCTTCGGTAGTTTTGAAGGTCGGTTGTACGCATTACACAAGGAGAATTGACCATAGGACCCTAGGGTTGGTAAGAATTGACCAAAGAACTACCTAATCTCTTGCGTGCGAATTGACCATAGGATCACCCTCCGGGTTGGATGAACTTAAGCAGTTAGATGTGTGGTCTAAGATCTGAGAGGCCGGATCACACAAAGAATTAATCTAGCATGTAGTGGCGCTTAATAACTTGAACGAGTTATCTATAAGCCTTGACAATCATAAGGATCCAGACCTTTGGTGTCCTGGACGGAGTCTAGGGAAATAGGCTAGGCGAATTGACCATAGGAGTCTAGCGACCTTTATGCCCCACTTGAAGCAATAGGAAGTTTAATAGAAAACATAGTCATAATAATGTAGGATGAAATAACTAGGCTAGTACACTTTCTCCCAACTGTTTACAACTTATTTTCATTTTCACAATTTCATTTGTATTCATTTAGTTTAATTAACTATAGAATCATTAATCTCTTTAAAATCGTGAAAATAGACTTAAGTTAGAATCTAGACACACATAGCTCTTAGGACGACCTCGGCTTTACCGAAAGCTACACTACACACGACTGGGTACACTGCCCGTAAGTGCATAAGGTATACCATAGGTGGACGAGTAACATTATAAATATAAAACCTGGTCAATAAAGCCTGCATCATATAGGCTAGATGAATTGATATAGGAGTCTAGTGAATCTTAACCCCACTTGAAGCGATAGGAAGCATTATTAGAGAACATAGCCATTGCATGATATGATGAATAACTAGGCTAGTACACTTTCTCTCTGATTCGTTATGTTTTGGTGTGTGCAAAAAACAATTTATCAAAATATCAACAAACGTGAGGTCAATGTTATCGTGAGACAACAAGACGTGGAGAAATACAAGTAAACCTTTTAGGAAAAAGATTACCTCGTAAACTCGTGAAAGTGATATTTATGAGACTGGGAAGTGATTTCCCGGGTCATGTCCCAACGAGGTATGAATGGAAAGCTTCGTGAAAAGATCGAGATTAAAATGCTTGTATGTTTGGTTGTGAAAGATTGTTTGGTTTTGTTGTACGTTAAATTAACGAAAATTGAAAATTAACAAACGTAAATGAAAATAAATCAACCTAAAGGGAACAAAAGGCAATTGGCAAACTAGGGGAGTCCTAAAACATTACGGGAATCAAAATTAGGTATCGGGAATCCTAAATCACAAGTAAACAAATAAACGTGACGTTTATTTAAAATAAACGTCAACGTACAAATAAAAAGGTGAAATTTTAGCTACGCAAATCCTATGGGCCTACAAATAATTTTCTAACGCACTAAAACACAAAAGAAATTTTTAGAAAAAAGAAAATTAAAAATTTAATTAAAATTCTAACTAATATGAATTAAATACTAATTAATGCTAATTAAATCAAAATAAATACTAAACCTATTTAATTAATTCTGAGATTTTTTTAACAAATTCTACAAGTTACTACTAATCTGAGAAAAATAAATGGAGGAAGGGCAAAGTTCAAATTAAGCAGTAATAAGCAAACTAGAAGCTAAAAATTATAAATAAGCTAAACAAGTTAATTCTACTTTAAATAATAAATTAAGCGAACATAAACAACAAACACATGGTAGCTCAGTTGGTTGAAGGGGTGTTGTTTGGTGTCTGTTATGAAAGGGAGGTCACAGGTTTGACCCATGTGGCTTCTCTTTTTGAAAAACCATTTTTTTTTTAAATTTTCCTGTTGCAAAACATTTCAACAACTAAATAGTCACAACTTTTGAAAAGGAAACTTTTGGGAGACAATAAGCTGAGAATGAGCTTGTGGCTCAACAGATAACAAGGATGACCAAACAATAGAAATAGAACTCTAACAGTTACAAAAGCTTACAAAAGCTTCAATAAGCTAGAGTTAAAGGGAAGCATGTAAAGGGCAATCAGGGGAATCCTAAAAAGCTATTGAGGGCAGAGAATAAGCAGTATCCATAAACATATAAGCACAAAAAAAACAATCCTTATCCTAGGCTGCAAACAATGGACAAATGGTGCAAGTTGCAGGTGCAATTTTAAGCCACTAATTAAGCTACAAAGAGCAAGACCAGCTGAGATACACATGGTCTAAACTATGAACTATAAGCAAACTTAATGTTAAGTCCTAAATTCTACTTAATCTATCCTAAAATTCGATCAAAAAGGGGTCAGGTAGGCTGATAGGTTTGCTGATGCAGTCTTGGGTCAAAAGGGGTTTATATGACCTGCATACTACATAACCAACAGGCAACATTAACAAGCACTATCCTAAAGAGAACTAATATGAAGCAATAGAAACAATAAAGGAGGGTTAAACAAGATTCTATCCTAATCTATTTATGTAAAACAGTTTGATAATAAAAAAAAATAGAAATCAAAGAAAATTCTTGTAAACTAATTGGAAGTGCTTAAACTTGATTTATACAACTGAACTTAGTAAACTAAAGCTGGTACAAAGGAAAAAAATAGGTAAAAATGGTTTTTAGACAAAGGAAAGCTTATGCCAAACAGTCCGTTAAGGGGTTAACTGATTTGCTTTTCAAAGACAAAACAGATTTTGAGACCCAACTTATCAAAGTAGCACTAGAATACAGTAAATGATGTACTAATGAGCATGAGTTAACTAAAGAATAAGCAGTTGCAATAAGCGAAGATAAATAAGCAATGTGAACTCAGTTATATGAATTGATAACACTAAATGAAAAACTTAAATTGCATTGATTTAAAATAAAGGAGTATATTAAGAACTAACTTAAACTCAGAAAAATATTCTAAAACCCTACTAACTACCTACTACTTGAATGCCATGGAAGGCTTACAATGATAATATTTATACTAAGTGTAGCTAGGGTTTCCTTCTCTTTGCTTTGTCCTTTTCTGATTGTGCTTGTTCTCTGAGTGAAAGCAGCTGAAACTTTTATCCTTGTGCTTCTTTGCAATGAACCTCAACCCTTGGGTTGATTTCTAATCATCTCAGCCATAGGAATGGTTTTTGGCGCCCAATTGGTGTCGTGGATTGCCAACTTGGCAGTGGATACTCGTGACTTCTTTCTTGGAGATGGAAAGATGGGGCTTTTGAGGAGGGGGGTTGGCGTGTAGCAGGTTGTGTCATGGGGGTGGGTGAGTGTATGGTGGTTAATAGCAGGTAAAGGGAGGTTAGGGATGGGGTGTGGAGGATATACGTTTTTATTATAAACGTAAAAGGGTTTTGGGTTGGCTAGGATTGGGCTTGGGGTAGGATTTAATGTCGGGTTATATTGGTCTTGGTTTTGGATGGGTTTAATTGGAATGTTGGGTTGTAAATAAGAAAGATGGTCTGTTTGGTTTATGTAGTAACAAAGCCCAAGGACCAATCATGCCATATCTGATTTTCTGAGGGCTGAAACTGTCACATCTCCACAGTATTACCAAGGGTCATTTTTATCAACTCCCGAGACTACTCGTATCATTTTTCCTCGAATTATATTTCCCGGGGGCCGTTATTACCAAACTTGCAAACTTGAGGGACTGAAGTCGTAAAACTTTGAAAACTTTATTCCTGGGACTCAAAATGTCATTTTATGATTTTTGGGGGATGAAAACTCTCCAGGGACCATTTGTGAAATTTTTTTGAAAGTTCAGGGACTAGTTTTGACATTTTTACATATTTGCTCAGTTTTTCGTCATTTTTAATCCTTTGTATCTGAAACACACAAAAACACACTACAAAGATATTTGTAACATTATTTGACCATTTTCAAGTGTTTTTGATTGTTTTGACTCGGAAAATGGAAGAAAAGATATGTGTAAAATGACACATATCAAATCCCCCACACTAAGCAATTGCTAGTCCCTAGCAATTAAGAATTTAAGAACAACCCATTTTGAAAATTTAATGGATTTGATGTCTCTTTACCAAAAGCCATTTCTTCTGGAGTAGCCAAATGTTTCGGTTCAAGTAAGAACTATGGTACACTGATAACCATATGATTTTGAGCAAACCATCAGCTTCCAACGGATTTGATTTGTCTTTACCAAAAGCCGTTTGCTTTTGGACTAGCCAACTCTTGATGGACACAGTCAACATCTTGGTGAGTTGATTACCAATTATGGTTTTCCAACGCCTTTACCACAAGCCATATTCTTGCGGGCTAGTCAACTCTTTACCGAAGATATGGTGAGTTGAGCACCATACAATTTTTGGCAAATTATCAGCCTTCAACGGATTTGAGATATCTTTACCTAGAGCCGTTTGCTCCAGGGGAGCAAGATCTGGAAAAATAATCTCCATCGGGCTTTCATTCGATATGTTTGGAAAAACATTGAATTTAGTGAAAGTTCCACTCCGATGAGATACATCCGGCTCAAAAGAATGAAAAATGGATATGCCGGGGTCAAAAATGGTGTCCTCACTTCCGAAAGAGAGAAGTAAAGGACAAGTCACCGTATAGGTGAAGAAAGGGAAGAAAGTCATGATAACGATCATGACAAGATCTTCTTCCTCAAGATCAGGTTTAGTTTCCTGAATTTGGATTTTATCGGTTGAGCTCGTTGGCTTGGAAAACATCGCGGGCGGGAGGTCGGGAAAATTTGTCATCAAAATACCAATTCTCATGATTGAGAAATTTTCCCCCACACTTAGGTTTTTCTTGTTATCCAAGTAATCATACTCTGGAGGAGTCATGATATGAGTGAGTTCACCGGAGAATTCCTCGTGAAGAGAATCAATCACATGATGTAAATCAGTGAACTCTTGTTCCATTGTAGACTCATCACCATCCTCGTTCTGAATATCAAAGATTGGATTATCAGAAATCAAAGTGAATTCAGATTCGAATTCAAACAGAGGATTAGTGAAAGTTGTCTTGACTGTTTCGGGAACAAGGTGATTAACATTCTCCATTGGAATGTTGGGATAAGAACTGAGTGACGGATCATGATATAAGAGATTTTCAATTTCTCCCAGATCGGCTTCGAAATCAAAGAGACTATCATCACTTCCCGTTAGAAGTGGATTGATGTGAGTGAGTTCATCGGCGAACTCCTCAAGAAGAGGATCAACATCAGAATGTGGAATTGATGCCTCAACATATCAATGTCTCCATAAGATGTACAATCATCGCTGGAATCGGAGAAAGTCTCAAAATGATCATTTGAACACTCATGAGGGGAAGGAATATCACACGTAGGCTCAAAAATTCCCTGTGACTCTCTTGGGATTGGGACAAGGTTCTCAACACTAGACTTTATGAATTCCTCCGATTCCTTTTCAGGAACAGTGCTAAGAGCTCATCCCCCATGTTTGGATAGTGAGTGGGAACTTCGGGTGTGATAACAGACTGAGGGTGTTGAGAAAAGCTAGCATGTATGGATTGTTCAAGTTCCATTTGTTCTTTTGCTAGTGATCCCATCATATTCTTTTCTCCCTGTGTTTCCATGGGTGCAGTTTCAACCGATGAACTCGATGAACCCTTATAAAATTGAAGAATGTCAAGGGTATCTTCATCATCACTGTCATCACAAATGAAACGGAATTGAGAACCAGATCTGACTGCTTTTTCTTTTGCAATTGATTCTCTAATAGAGTTTTCAAGGGCAATTTGGGCATCTAATTTAGCAGCCTGCTCTTCAGCCAATAATTCTGCCATAGATTTCTCATGATGATTTTCTTCGGCATGCTTTTCCTTCAATCCTTTACTAAATCCAGAAGATCAAGGAGAAGATTTTGAGGAATTGGCTGAGGTGGTTCTTGATTCATTTGGTAATGTGGAGGTTGTTCATGATAAGGATAGTCATAATTGTCATAAGGAACATACCCATCGACAGATGCGTTCCTAATAGGATAATTAGAACTGAAATGTGAACCTCCACAATACTCACAAGAAAAGTTTGGTGTATTTTGAAACGATGCATCATTGAGATTTGGATAATATGGTTCTTGCTCGTATGAATGTGATGGGTAGTTGGAAAAATTTAAAAAGTCGTTGAATGAGTTCGGATTAGGATCATAAGCAATTGAATTCCTCGAACCACAAAACAAACAACTTCCGTTTCGAATATCATTACCACACCGTTCACATATACACCAACAACATGGTGAACCGAAAAGTGGCTCACCACAACCAACGCAAGGAATAAGCGATTGCATTAGAGACGAAATCGGACCATTCAAAGAATCAACAAAATCAACACGATTATCTGAATGATTATCAAGTCTTGAAGAACATTTTGAAAAATCCAGAGGTGGGACAAGTGGTGTGCTCTTAGAGCTAGCAATTTCCACCACTTCCGTTATGACCCCCGGTTCTTGTTCTTGATAAACGTGAAGATTAGGCAAGTCGTTCTTTTTAGTCACTGCCCTAAGCTCCGTACGTTTGCTTGATAAACTTCGAACCGTAAATCGTGAAAGGTCTGGATTAATTCTTGACGGTTTGTCTTTAATAGCACGTATCTCGGGCTGTGAAGCGTAGTTGGAAGAACTTTGAGAATCATTGAGAGACTTTTTAGTGGATAATTCGCACCAATAACAATTTTCGTCTTGACAATAATTTCCACACTTCTCACAAGTACACCGGAAACAACGATAGTCGTTCTCGATCGGGTTTTTGTAATGAAAACATGTGTACCCGAGAGACGCCATAAGAATTATACATGAGAGAAGTATAAGAAGGTAGAATCAAACGGATGGAGGGTAAAGAAGAATATTTTTGGTTTTTTCGAAAAACACATCAATAAAAACGAGACCAACAAAAAGACAAGGGAACTTAAACCAATAATCAAGAACGTAAGGTTAACCTTTAAGGACAAACGCACAAAGGAGCGGGAGAGAAGAATGGATCTCTCACTAGGGTGAAGTTCGTCGGATCGCCCTATACCGTTTCGACTCCTCTTAAAGTTTGCTTATCGTTTAAAAGTTTTCCAAAACGCAAGTGATACAAAGGCAAGTTTTGATCTTTAGTTTTGGAACTTATTAATGTTCACACCCCCAGTTGGGAAGTGTTCTGCCTTGGTTTTCGGCGGTAGATTTTATTGTTGTATTTATTAAACAAAGAAAACGGGAAAATATTTTTGTGTTTTTATCTTTTATAGATATAATACATATATAGAAACAAAAGAAAAATATTTTTGGTTTTTTATAAGTTTTTTTTTGAAAGCGATAACTTCTTGCGAAGGTTCTACAAGACTAATCGTTAAAACCTTTTACGAGACTTTCGCACACAGCCTCCCCGGCAGCGGCGCCGTTTGATTCGTTGTGTTTTGGTGTGTGCAAAAAACAATTTATCAAAATATCAACAAACGTGAGGTCAATGTTATCGTGAGACAACAAGACGTGGAGAAATACAAGTAAACCTTTTAGGAAAAAGATTACCTCGTAAACTCGTGAAAGTGATATTTATGAGACCGGGAAGTGATTTCCCGGGTCGTGTCCCAACGAGGTGTGAATGGAAAGCTTCGTAAAAAGATCGAGATTAAAATGCTTGTATGTTTGGTTGTGAAAGNACTAATTGGAAGTGCTTAAACTTGATTTATACAACTGAACTTAGTAAACTAAAGCTGGTACAAAGGAAAAAAATAGGTAAAAATGGTTTTTAGACAAAGGAAAGCTTATGCCAAACAGTCCGTTAAGGGGTTAACTGATTTGCTTTTCAAAGACAAAACAGATTTTGAGACCCAACTTATCAAAGTAGCACTAGAATACAGTAAATGATGTACTAATGAGCATGAGTTAACTAAAGAATAAGCAGTTGCAATAAGCGAAGATAAATAAGCAATGTGAACTCAGTTATATGAATTGATAACACTAAATGAAAAACTTAAATTGCATTGATTTAAAATAAAGGAGTATATTAAGAACTAACTTAAACTCAGAAAAATATTCTAAAACCCTACTAACTACCTACTACTTGACTGCCATGGAAGGCTTACAATGATACTATTTATACTAAGTGTAGCTAGGGTTTCCTTCTCTTTGCTTTGTCCTTTTCTGATTGTGCTTGTTCTCTGAGTGAAAGCAGCTTAAACTTTTATCCTTGTGCTTCTTTGCAATGAACCTCAACCCTTGGATTGATTTCTAATCATCTCAGCCATAGGAATGGTTTTTGGCGCCCAATTGGTGTCGTGGATTGCCAACTTGGGAGTGGATACTCGTGACTTCTTTCTTGGAGATGGAAAGATGGGGCTTTTGAGGAGGGGGTTGGCATGTAGCAGGTTGTGTCGTGGGGGTGGGTGAGTGTATGGTGGTTAATAGCAGGTAAAGGGAGGTTAGGGATGGGGTGTGGAGGATATACGTTTTTATTATAAACGTAAAAGGGTTTTGGGTTGGCTGGGATTGGGCTTGGGGTAGGATTTAATGTTGGGTTATATTGGTCTTGGTTTTGGATGGGTTTAATTGGAATGTTAGGTTGTAAACAAGAAAGATGGTCCGTTTGGTTTATGTAGTAACAAAGCCCAAGGACCAATCATGCCATATCTGATTTTCGGAGGGCTGAAACTGTCACATCTCCACAGTATTACCAAGGGTCATTTTTATCAACTCCCGAGACTACTCGTATCATTTTTCCTCGAATTATATTTCCCGGGGGCTGTTATTACCAAACCTGCAAACTTGAGGGACTGAAGTCGTAAAACTTTGAAAACTTTATTCCTGGGACTCAAAATGTCATTTTATGATTTTTGGGGGATGAAAACTGTTAGGTCACCATATTAGTAAACACAAGTATTCTTATAAGAGAAATGAGATGAGAATTAGACTTGGTTGATTAAGATCAATATGAAAGATGAAAGAACAAGAGTTTCCTTTAGATATGAAATTAACCAACAAATATTATGAGATACATGGTGTCCTATTTATAGGAGAGGGATAGGGCAACACTCCCTTCCTTCCTTATCATCTAATTCGTGGGCTTCAAGGCCCATTGGACACCTTATTGGACTAAACATTAACCATACGAGTAACTAACATAATTAAGATAAAAGTGATATTTCTAGCCACCTATTACATTTACTGAAATGACCGAGACTTGACTGAATAGTGGAAAACTATGATCCTAACAATCTCCCCCTAAGGATCGGTCATGAAGGATTGTTGAAGGATAGAAGTTCGTCACGGTCATCGAGGTTGCTTGACGTCTTTGTCTTTGAACTTTAACTGTTGACATTTGTAGCTTTAGACGTCTTCAAAATGATTGTAGTAGAAGTGATTCATCATTCTTTGTTCTTTGTCTTTGTTGATGTGAAAATGAGAGATGATGTTGTAATCTGCCATGCGTCATTTTCGGTATCTCCAATGGATTCGCTCCGTTCCAACATGCTCATACATCTTTGACTGTGTTGTAGTTATGCATTCGTAGCTCTTTGTCTTCGTTGTTGAAGATTCATGATTGTTGTCGTAGAATCTTTTCTTTAGACTGTGATGTTGCATC
>LBNU01009439.1:7888-18903 GCA_014162995.1 Artemisia annua
TGTCAAATTCTCAATTTCAGGTCACTTTCCCAAGTCTTGACATTTTTTATTCACCAGATTTCAATTCATCATTTCACGTAACTAGTTTACAGATATTCACTTTGACGAAACCGGGTAGGTTAAGCACATTATCAATTCAAAATATACATTTCATAGGACTAGGGTTAGTCCTCAATTCATCACAACATCATTTGCATTCTATCCCACTCGTTAGAATATATACAATTCAATATACATATATGTTATTTATCTTCAAATAATATTAACATATGATTATAGTTTTAATCATACACCAAACAAATCCCCACTATGGCACTAATATTAATATATTATTAATATTCGCACCTAAAAATTGTAAAAGTTAATTATTTTGATATTTTAAGGTTTTATATTTTTAAACTTCAATTAATATAAGCTTATTAACATATATTTGTACCAACCAAAGCAGCACCCTATCAAAGCAACCCAAATATTTGCAAATTATATTTTGTATAATTTTTACCAAGTCATTTGACACAATGGTTACATAAACATTATTTTTAATAACCCGGCTACTCCGAAAAACGCTAACCGCCAAACATACAGCCTAAACGGTACCCCGTAAAAATAAAGTGGTGGCAAAAATATGACATAGTACCAACCTCTTGTGGAGGTGGCCGGCCATAATCGTGTCCCAAAGACACATGTTTCATCTTACAATCAACATATAAAAATCACACTAATCTACCTACTAAATACATAGCATGCAATCTATAACCAAATTTTAGAAGAGAAGAAAAGTTCTTGCTCTCTCCTTTCCTTGTGATGGCTGGCCTTCATCAAAAGAAGAAGAAGATTCATCAAATTTTCCAAGAACAAGTGTATTTTAAGTACTATATATAATCTATTACAAGGTTTTGAAATAGAAAACCTAGATTGTTAGGTTTTTCCTAAAACAGATAATCACACCACTTCAAGTAATTTACGCAAATTCATTTTTCATAATTTATAAATTTCATCAAGGTCATGTATTTTTATTGTCTATGTACAAGGCATGTAAATCTATACCACCCAAACTCATTTATTTATATCATTTTTATCTATTAAAATGAATTACTAGGAACCCTATGGATGAATGATGAAAAACAGATGTAAAGGGATAACCATGACACCCCTAAAGAAGGTGTATGGTAGGATTAAGTGATGTTTGTGTTGTTGGTGATGAATTTGACAAGTTACAAACCATGAAACCATTTTAGAACAATATAAAAGCCTACTGTCCGCCTATTTTGCACCAAACTGGGATTAAACTCGTAAGTTTTGGTAATTTTTGACCACCAAGAACTAGAAAATACACTTTTAAGATGAATTCATGGTCGATAAGAACGGATAAAAACGGAGCTTACATGAAAAATTTATGCCCAAAAACAGTTACAGCATTATATATAATATAGTATAATATATATAATATATATATATATTATATTATATATATTTTATATATATATATATACTATATATATTTCTGAAAAATATGTTGCTGATGTACGAAAGCATTGAGAACGCTAGATGACGAGGTTTAGCATCCTTGCTAAAACATAATTTCAACTGCTATGAAATAATATGTTTAGTTCATACACTTTGGTTACTCATACTATCCCGAGCTGCAATAAATATAATATATCTTGAGAATACTGAACCACTCAGAATCATAACGAATTAAGTATCGATTCTTTCAATATGCCATACAAAATCCTAATCATATATCATCTAACAATCTTTACTACTTCCATGCATCTTACATCAGCATACTTGCAAACTCCTCAAAACACCATTGAGGTAGCCCCATTTGCCGTCAAATGCATTCAGTTCTGTAAGTTCTAGAAGACATCGCAAAAAACAAATGTATCTTAAGCACCTGGCCTAGGCTTCATATAATCAAAAAAAATAAGGCTAATAAGAGGGACCGCTACATGGCATTGGAGTCTTATATAAAATAAGTAATCTCATTCCAAAGATCCCACACTCAACATCAACAAAACATCTGTCACCCAATAAAATAAGCTCACGACACAATCCAAAAATTCATGGAAATCAAACTAAAAATAATCCCTACCAACAAAAATCACCCATAAAAGAAAAACCAACGACAAGCACAAAGAAAAAGAAACAAAAAACCAAGTTATAATATATGGCCATACAAAAAACCAAAATTCTACTTTACCTCACTAAAAAACATGAGTCATAACACTTCTTAAAATCTGAGAGGCACATTTGAGATCAACACAAAACCACCCTCCATGTTTTAATGATCAAACGATGTATTTTCAAAACGACACTTTAGGTCGTTCAATATAACCTTGTATGATATGTCATGATCGTTACACCCAGGTATTCAATTTCGCTGCCATATAACAGGTAAATTTAGGGTGTGACACTTACCATGGCCGTTCCTAATCGGATACCCCCGAATGGGCTTACACAGACATACCGAAGTACACCCACGATTAGGTGAGTCACTAGAGATCACCCCACGACTGTAGACCATTTGAAATCACCGCAAACACTAAGTGTAACCCACAAGTGATTACCGAAGTGACCTGCTGTCAGGGCTGTTTGATGTTGACCCTGGCAGGAATTTCCGTTCAATCATTGAGAAATACATAAGTAAATCCTCTCATACACATTCTTGGCAGATTGCTAAGATCTGCGTAGGACTCGATAGTTTACAACTGGTGTCCATTAATGTAGAGCCACCATTGCAGTAATGTTAAGTGTTCCTATGAGATCTTTTGTTGAATCTCGGGGCTCTAGACTCAATAAGTGCCCATTTAGTCATCGGAGGCATGGAGCAGAGGGCCTCCTTTTCAATATCAACACATCTCGGAGTGAGAGGTCGATAGATTATGCAAGGTTCTCCGTGAGAATGAAACAATTACCTTTTGAGAGATACCCGAGTGGCTAAGAAGGTTTAGTGCATTGCGTCACTGGGTCCATGACGTCTTTATCTTCAATACCGATGTCGCCTTAGCAACAACCAGTAGCATATGAATTGAACCCGGTGTCTGCCCTAAGGTTTGAACATATGGAGGGCTATTTCTTTTCACCCTTTTCATTATTTTTCTTTTTAATTCTTCAACCCCTTCTTTCTCCTTTCATTCTTTACTCCTTTTTTCAAATCATACCTAAGGACTTCTAATTCTAATCTATTGGAATTGTCCTTGGGTAGATCCCTCCGGCTCTGGCGGATCATAGGACGGTTTTTCCTAACCTTAGTCACCTTATATCACCATGACTATCCTATTGTTGCCATAAACCATTTGTTTGAAAATCTCTCAAAGTGTTTATGATTATAAAACACATTTTGTTAACACATTGAGAGTTTTGCAATTTTGAAATACTCCCCCTTCCCATGCGCTCAAAATTAGTTAAGATAAATTTGCACATGCTGGGTAGAGTTTGCACTTTTGAATTGATCCACTTTCAGTGAACAAAACCGATTCGAGACACGTTTACATCACTAGTTAGACTAGCTTGAAATTATTACCCTGCCTGGTCAAGTCCAAAGAAAGTTTCTGGAATTGGTACATTCTACTTAGACAGATCCTTTTCGAGACACGTTTACATCACTGGTTACACCAGCTTGAAATTATTACCCGTCCAGGACAAGTCTTTTTGATTACTGACATTTAAGTTTCGTCAATTCGAGGGTCAATACTGAGTCTAGCACTGACATTTAAGTCATCTCAAAAGAGCTCAAGATTCTTCCACAATCTTTAAATATTTTTGATCACATTTTAATCACGTCTTCTCCCCCTCAAAAGTAGCATATCGTGATATTTTTGATATCAACTGATTAAAAGAAAAGCTTTTGGAGAGATAGGACGGATTTGTTTTTGCATGAAATCGGAACATTTTTCTTTTGTAATACTCCCCCTCAGAACTCGCATATGTTTTGAGAAGTTTAATCTTTTGCAAACAGTTTAGAGGGAAGGAGTCTTCTTGAGCAAAATTCTAAAAATGTAAGAAATTTCAGATTTGTTGAATTTTGCATCAAGGTTTTCAAAAAATAAACACTTCTCTTTGTTTGAGTAGGATTGTCGCACTGAGGCGTACAACATTGTCCATTTTTAGGATAAGTGCAGTTTGTTGATAAAAATCATTTTTTGCGTAGCACTTTCCTTTCTTTGAAAACTTGAGTTGTGCACTGTAAGGTGTACACAAGTCATTTTGTTAAAACGAGTTTTTTCTTGAAATCTTTTCGTTTGTTTATACTTGAACTTTTTGAAAAGAATTTCGGTTTTGATCATTCGAGTCCTGATCTGAAATAATCAGAAGTCATCATTCGGGTCCAGGTTTCGTACTAAAGTATACGAAAGCCATTGTTTAAGAAAAATTAGAGAAACGACATGTTTTAGAAAACATTTAAATGAACTCCCGCTCAAGCATATGTACATATCCGTGTCATTTTTGTATAACATTTCTAGAAACGTACATAATATCGATTATACGAGAGACATGTCGTGAGAAGAATATTTTTGGAATTTTTTGATTTTATATTGTTTTTGGATTTTTGAAGTTTTCTATTTTTGTATTTTGTTTTTAATGGTTTTTCAAATTTTTTATTTGTTTTTTCAAAAATATTTACAGCGAAGCGATTTTGAAAAATATCTTTCAAGAAGATTCGATAAGACGTTCTAACTCCTCAGGGGTTAGGCTTCGCATGCCAATTCGTCGAACTAAATCGTCAAACCTATCTTTTGGAAGGGCTTTAGTAAATAGATCGGCGAGTTGATAATCAGTCTTAACAAAAAATAATTCAACAGTACCCTCTTCTACGTGCTCTTTGATGAAGTTGTAGCGGACTCTAATATGCTTCGTCTTAGAATGATGAACGGGGTTGCACGAGATGGCTATGGCACTTTTTGAGTCACAATACATAGGAATGCGGTCGCAATGAAAGCCATAATCTGTGAGCTGTGTCCGCATCCAAAGAACTTGGGCACAACATGCAGATAGAGACACATACTCGGCTTCCGCGGTTGAAAGTGCAGTACAATCCTATTTCTTTGACGACCAGCTTACTAGCTTTTCACCCAAAACTTGTGCTCCACCTGATGTACTCTTTGCTGTAATTTGATCACCTGCATGGTCGGCATCTGAAAATGCTATTAGTTTAAACTCTGAATCCTTCGGATACCAAAGTCCCATGTTAATGGTTCTTCGTAGGTACCGAAAGATCCGTTTAACGTCTTTGAGGTGAAGTTCGGTAGGCTTTGCCTGAAACCGTGCTAATAAGCAAACAACAAATTGAATATCTGGCCTGCTAGCAGTTAGGTACATGAGCGAACCAATCATACTCTGATATTTCTTCGGATCGATGGGTTTCCCAAACAAATGAACACCTATTTTTGGTGAAGTGACCATTGGTGTTCCAACAGAATCACAATCTTCCATCCCATGTTTTTTCAAAATCTCTATTGTATATTTAGCTTGATTTATAAAAATACCACGAGGGGATTGATGTATTTGCAAACCAAGAAAGAATTTTAGTTCTCCCATCATGGACATTTCAAATTTTGCTTTTCATGAGATTTTCAAAATGTTTTGAATGATTAGGATTGGTTGATCCAAAAATGATGTCATCCACATAAATTTGAACGATCAAAATATCATCTTTGTATTTTTTGGTAAACAATGTGTCATCAACCGTTCCTTTTGTGAAATTGTTTTTATGCAAGAAAGATGATAGTTCGTCATACCACGCCCTTGGAGCCTTTTTTAAACCATAGATGGCTTTCTTAAGCTTGTAGACGTAGTCCGGATGATCTTTGTCGATGAATCCCTCTGGCTGACTCACATACACTTCTTCTTTCAGAGTTCCATTCAAGAAAGCTGTCTTAATGTCCATCTGATAGACTGTGATGTTTTTGTGAGCTGCATAGGCTAAGAAAATCCGAACGCTTTCCAATTCTACGGGCGCGAATGATTCCCGAAGTCTGTTTAGAACCTAAGTTTCAACGTTTAGTAAAGTCTCGGTTATTTCTACATTGTCAATAGATTGCTAAGTTAATTAACTTGTTATGTTTAAGATGAGTCCAATACTCGTCCAATGGGCTTTAGGCCATACGTTTAAGAGAAAGAAGAGAAGGATTTGCCCTAGCTCCTCTCCTGATAAATAAGACATCATGTAAAACCCTTTCTCTTGTTGGTTATTTCATTTACATAAGGAAACTCTTGCACTTTTATTCTTCATATTTGATCTAATCAACCAAACTCTATTTCTCATCTCATTTCTATCAAATCTATACTTGTGTTTACAATATGGTGACCTAACAAGTGGTATCAATCGCCAAAAGAAGGTGTATGTTTTTTTTTTTTTGTTGCTAACGACCCAAAACTTGCTTTTTTAATCGTTATTTTTTATAAAAGCTTGTTACTTTCTTGTTTGTTTCGTGTTTTTATCACATCTTTGTCCTCAAACTTGTGTTACAAACTCAAAACAACCAACAAAGTTTCAATTTTTCTAAAAAATTTTAGATTCGTACTATTTGTACTTGTTTTCGAAAATTTTCAAATTTTTGAAAAGTGGTTCAAGTTTGCAACTTTCTTTAAGATTTCATCATTTTAAGGTTAGTTGTACAAGAATCTTGGATTAAAAACGTGTTTTTGGATTGCTTTTTACAAAAACAAAAATCTGCCAAAATTTGACAAACTTTCGAAATCCTGAAACCCCAATCTTTCGAGATCTTTTGCTACTGCTCCTAAGGTGTTTTCGTTGGTTACTCGGTGCTTTCTTCTCTTGTATAAGAAAGAAAACACTTCGACTTGTTGGATATTATCGCGATTGTAGAATCTCGATAATTTGTGAAATTTTTCTCGAAACTGTGAAACTTTCGAGATCTTTTCTAATCTTTCGACATCTTTCTGTTTTCGAGATCTTTGGAAAACTTTCGAAATCTTTTCATAATCTTTCGAGAACTTTGCTAAAATCCATAGAACAAAAATTCTCGAAAATTTTCTCCAAAATTTCTCGATAACTTACATTTTCGAGAACTTTGGTCAACTTTCGAGATCTTTGGTCTACTTTCGAGAACTTTGGACAGTGACTGTTTTTCGAGATATTCTTCAACAAAGTATCGAGAAAACACTTGGGATAGTTTTCAAGGCTTGGCATAACACTTATACCTTCTACAAGATCCATCTACACACAAGTCTTTCATCATGTCTCAACTACCGTACTCAAACTCTCCTTACACTCCACGTCACAATACTGACCCTCGTCATGTACTACACTTTGGTAATGAATCATATCCTCCTATGTTGATTAATGGAAACTACACTACTTGGAAATGACGATTCTTACAATGGGTTGCTGTTCGTCCACAAGCTGATCTCATAATGAAATCCATTCTTCAAGGACCATATCAAATGAAATTCATTGCTGACTCAACAGGCTTCATTGAACTACAAACCAAAGACACTTTGACTGGCCATGACCTAGACCAACATGCTGCTGACTACCAAGCAAGTTGGTACATCACTCTAGGTCTTCCAAATTCCATCTACTCTACCTTGGATTTTGAAGCTTGTGCTCATGAAATGTGGAAACATCTTGAAATCATGCATCAGCCACACAAAGACCTACGAATGAATCAGCTTCTACAGTCTTGTCTCCATAGGAAGTTCATGAAAAGCATCCTCCCTGCTCCACAAATCACTCTTCAGAGCTATCTGGAATCGCGACTGACAAATTTGGTTAAGCTTGAAGATGATACTACTCACGTGGAAACAACATCTGGAAGATCTCATGGAATGACTAACATTACCTCTCCTGTCATGGATAACTCACATGGAACTGTTGATATGCTATTAATGGCTGACACACATGAACTCCAGGTAAGTGATTCCAGTCCAATCTATGACACTGATGCTCTGTATCAAGCAAATGATTCTTATCCATGCCTGATACATGACAGTGGTTCTCCGTCTAACTCTATCTCAGACATTGCACAAGCTGTTCAATCTGATTCTATGTTATCTACTCATATAACTGATCAAATGTCCACAGTGGTGTTATTTGATGATAATCCAATAAACCCAGTTGTTACATTTGATGAAACAATTATATCCACTGCACAAGATAACAATGGTCAACTTGAACAACATGAGCTTTTGTCTGATTCAGATGCAGAATGGAGAATGTTACTTATGACCAGCCAAAATCAAAATATTCAGTGTCAAGCACTGAATGCAAAGTTGAGAGACAAAAACGTTGCATTAACAAGAGAACTTGAGCATTGTAAAACACAACTCAATTTTTTCAAAGCAAAAGCAGATAAGGAAACATGCTTAGAGACAACACTTTTGAAAAACACCAAGTTACAAAACAAACTAAGCATGTTAACTGATTCTACTTTCTTTCAGTACTATAAATATTTCACAACTGAGATCCAATCATTGGAATATGCTGTTGAAAAGAATTCTGAACTCACTGTTGCCAACTTTCTTTCTCCTGTTGCGAAAGAAAGAAGGGAAATGTTACAAACTCAATTTACTCCAAGTCTTCAACGTTTGCATTCATATGCTAAGAGATGGGAACAAGAACTTAACAAGGAAGTCAAAACCATCATGAATGTGTTTCAAGAAACTGAACAAACGATTTTAAATCAAAAACGTCAAAATCAACTTTTACAAAAAGACGCTGATCGGCTCCTGGAACATGTTCTTAGTGCTGATATAATTTCTGTGATTATGAATTCTCTTTATGAATCTGGTACTTCTATGCTTGTTGATGATCACTGTGATGATGTTGAGTTGTTATCTAAATAAATTGAGACATTACAAGATGAAAACGTTAATCTCCGAAAACACAACGATGATGTGCAAAACAAACTTTCAAATGAGATTTCTCAACTCAACAAAAAGCTTGAATGGTGTCAAAACCAAAGTCTTGATTTCGAACTGGAATTACAAAGTCTTAAAACTTCCACAACTTTTCAAAACGAAAACGAGTAACTTAAAAGTAAAATCTCGAAATATGAAAAGGAAATTGCAGAATTGCAAGAAGTTACAGATTTTTGGCAAAAGAGTCGTGATGAATATTTTTACTCTAACCGAAAACTCGACAGTGAAATTCAAGATAAAATGCACATTATCATTGAGTTGAAAGAGAAAATACGTACGCTTGAAAAAGGAAAATCTGTCAACACTAATGTAATTGCTCCAGGAATGTACTCATTAGACTTAACAAATATAGCACAACAAACTAAGAAGTCTAATTTGGATCCTTCCACTTCTACAGGAATAGTTGCCACTCATAGCGTTAGCAGATCCAAGCATAAACGAATGAATTAGAAGAATAGGATTTTGCAACGTAGAAGAGAGACACTAGAAGCCTTTGAAGTAGAAGAACACCCTAGGACTTTGAATAAAACTCATCCTGCACTAGATTTAGATACTGATTTGGCAAATTGTAATTCTAATCTATGTGTAACGAATGATGAAGCTTTGAATGTTTTAAAAGTTGATGCTTCATGTGTGTTTTGTCGTAAAAGTACGTTATCTGGTGATCATTCTAAATGTGTTGCAAATTCTCTTTTATCTCGTCTTAAGAAACGTACATTAGGCAGAAAATCTAGGCCCACTAATGCTTCTAAATATGTGCTAGGACTTATGCCCTGTGTAGTTTCTAAGAATGATATAGTCAACCCAGTAGTTGCAAACAATACCTCTAGGATCATGCCAACTGTCACTGAATTTGATATAAAGAAGGCTAAATCTAGTTGGAATTGGGAACGTTGGTTACAAAGGACACATAACTTTAAATGGATTCCTAAAACTGTTAACATGTGTGCTTCTAACCCAACGGAACCCACAACTTCTTCGGGTTCCATCCTTACCATTGTACCATCGTCGTCTCTTTCATGTGATGCAGGTGGTGCAAATTGTTCTCTGGATTGTTGATAGCGGATGCTCCTGACACATGACAGGCAATCTCAAACTGTTAAAAAACTTTGTCTCAAAGTTCATTGGTACTGTCAGATTCGGGAATGATCATTTTGCTGCAATTATGGGTTATGGGGACTATGTCAGTGGGAATATCGAAATTAGTCGTGTTTACTATGTTGAAGGCCTTGGTTACAATCTATTTTCTGCTGGTCAATTTTGTGATGGTGATCTGGAAGTTGCATTCAGGGAGAAAACATGCTTTGTTCGTGATCTACAAGGAAATTATCTCATGTCCGGCACACGTGGTAATAGTCTATATACAATTTCAATGTCCGACATGACCGCTTCCTCTCCCATTTGTCTACTTTCAAAGGCTGAATCGACAAAATTCGGGTTATGGCACCAATGCATGTCACATCTCAACTTCNGACCGCTTCCTCTCCCATTTGTCTACTTTCAAAGGCTGAATCGACAAAATCCTGGTTATGGCACCAACACATGTCACATCTCAACTTCCGAACTATGACTGATCTTGCTCGCCATAAACTAGTTGACGATCTTCCAAGGTTCCGATATGCAAAAGATCACCTATGTCCCGCTTGTGAACAAGGAAAGAGCAAACGTGGACACCTCACCACCAAACCAGAGCCAAGCACTGATCATGTTCTTCAACTTCTTCATATGGATTTATGTGGACCAATGCGAGTATAAACGATTAATGGAAAACGATACATACTTGTGATAGTCGATGACTTCTCCAAATGGACTTGGGTCTACTTTCTTCGAAGCAAAGATCAAGCTCCATCAATGATAATCACCTTTCTCACGAAAATTCAGGTTCAACTTCGCAACACAGTAAGAATTGTAAGAACAGATAATGGAACAGAATTCAAGAATCAAACTCTTCGTGCATACCTTGAGAAAGTTGGAATTGAACATCAAACATCAATCGCACGGACTCCCGAACAAAATGGAGTGGTCGAAAGACGCAACAGGACGTTAGTAGAATCCGCATGAACATTGCTCATTAATGCTCAATTACCAGATTATCTTTGGGCAGAAGCCGTCTCTACCGCATGTTACAC
>LBNU01009439.1:19984-33573 GCA_014162995.1 Artemisia annua
TTCATGTGTGTTTTGTCGTAAGAGTATGTTATCTGGTGATCATTCTAAATGTGTTGCAAATTCTCTTTTATCTCGTCTTAAGAAACGTACATTAGGCAGAAAATCTAGGCCCACTAATGCTTCTAAATCTGTGCTAGGACTTATGCCTTGTGTAGTTTCTAAGAATGATATAGTCAACCCAGTAGTTGCGAAAATTACCTCTAGGATCATGCCAACTATTACTGAATTTGATATAAAGAAGGCTAAATCTAGTTGGAATTGGCAACGTTGGTTACAAAGGACACATAACTTTAAATGGATTCCTAAAATTGTTAACATGTGTGCTTCTAACCCAACGGAACCCACAACTTCTTCGGGTTCCACCTTTACCATTGTACCATCGTCGTCTCTTTCATGTGATACAGGTGGTGCAAATTGTTCTCTGGATTGTTGATAGCGGATGCTCCTGACACATGACAGGCAATCTCAAACTGTTAAGAAACTTTGTCTCAAAGTTCATTGGTACTGTCAGATTCGGGAATGATCATTTCGCTGCAATTATGGGCTATGGGGACTATGTCAGTGGGAATATCGAAATTAGTCGTGTTTATTATGTTGAAGGCCTTGGTCACAATCTATTTTCAGTTGGTCAATTTTGTGATGGTGATCTGGAAGTTGCATTCAGGGAGAAAACATGCTTTGTTCGTGATCTACAAGGAAATGATCTCATGTTCGGCACACGTGGAAACAGTCTATATACAATTTCAATGTCCGATATGACCGCTTCCTCTCCCATTTGTCTACTTTCAAAGGCTGAATCGACAAAATCCTGGTTATGGCACCAACGCATATCACATCTCAACTTCCGAACTATGACTGATCTTGCTCGCCATAAACTAGTTGACGGTCTTCCAAGGTTCCGATATGCAAAAGATCACCTATGTCCCGCTTGTGAACAAGGAAAGAGCAAACGTGCACACCTCACCACCAAACCAGAACCAAGCACTGATCATGTTCTTCAACTTCTTCATATGGATTTATGTGGACCAATGCGAGTACAAACGATTAATGGAAAACGATACATACTTTTGATAGTCGATGACTTCTCCAAATGGACTTGGGTCTACTTTCTTCGAAGCAAAGATCAAGCTCCATCAATTATAATCACCTTTCTCACGAAAATTCAGGTTCAACTTCGCAACACAGTAAGAATTGTAAGAACAGATAATGGAACTTAATTCAAGAATCAAACTCTTCGTGCATACTTTGAGAAAGTTGGAATTGAACATCAAACATCAATTGCACGGACTCATGAACAAAATGGAGTGGTCGAAAGACGCAACAGGACGTTAGTGGAAGCCGCACGAACGATGCTCATTAATGCTCAATTACCAGATTATCTTTGGGCAGAAGCCGTCTCTACCGCATGTTACACCCAAAATCGTTGTATGATCAATAAACGTCACAAAGTCACACCGTATGAAATTGTTCACAAACGAAAGCCCAACATACAACACTTTCATGTATTTGGATCTCTTTGTTATCCGAATAATGATCGTGATGATCAAGGAAAGCTTTAGGCAAAGGCTGACATCGGTATCTTCATTGGATATTGTGAAAACTCCAAAGGTTTTAGAATCTACAACCGTCGTACTAGAGAGATTCAGGAGACTATCCATGCTAATTTCGATGAGCTCACAGATATGGCTTCTGAGCAAAACAGCTTGGGACCCGCAACCAACCATCTAAACTTTCCAGATTCTTCAGCTGAACCGTTGTCACTAACAAGTCGAGAATTGGAAACATTGTTTTCTCCCTTGTTCGATGATTCATTTGAGACACGTGCACCCGATGTATCCACTAGTTCCGCTGCTCAACCTGATAATATTCAAGTACCTGATACAACGGTTACTACAACTACAATAGTAACACCTGATGCACCCCCGACTGAATCGCCAACAATAGAAGAACAAAACGCTTCCAACACCGACAACCCAACTGAAGATCTGAACCAACAACAAGTACCCGAACCTGCAAATTATGATCCAAATGCGTTCTTCAATCCGTTTGCTCCGACTCCGAACCTTTCTGATATTGCTGAGTCGTCAACACGCAACTTGGAACCAACTAATATGCAGCAGTTTCATAACCCTCACCCTTCAACACATCATTGGACTCGTGACCATCCAATTGTCAACATTATTGGTCATCCAACAGCTCCAGTTATGACTAGACAAAAACTTCACTCCGATGCCGAACATTGCATTTATGCTCTAACAGTTAGTCATGAAGAACCGAAAAATATTAAAGAAGCTCTCACTTACGACAACTGGATTGAATCAATGCAAGAGGAATTCAACCAATTCAAACGTCTTGAAGTTTGGGAATTAGTTGAACGACCGGATGGATTTTATGTCATTGGGCTAAAATGGATTTGGAAAAACAAGTTGGACGCAGAAGGCAATGTTATTCGTAACAAATCACGTTTGGTAGCTAAAGGATATACTCAAGAGGAAGGAATTGACTTTGAGGAATCTTTTGCACCAGTGGCTAGACTCGAAGCTGTTCGAATATTTTTAGCATACGCTGCTCACAAAAACATGGTCGTTTATCAAATGGATGTGAAAACTGCATTTCTGAACGGTCAACTACGTGAGGAGGTATACGTTAGTCAGCCAGAGGGATTTGTCGACCCAGAGCACCCAAATCATGTCTACCGACTTAAGAAGGCTCTCTATGGTCTCAAACAAGCCCCCAGGGCGTGGTATGATAAACTTACTGCTTTCTTGCTTGCTAATTCTTTTACTAAAGGTTTACTAGATCCAACTTTGTTTATTCAAAAACACGGGGAAGATATTTTAATTGTGCAAATATATGTCGATGACATTATTTTTGGCTCTACAAACAAAAAGTACTCAAACGCTTTTGCCAGATTAATGAAACAAAATTTTGAAATGTCAATGATGGGTGAACTTACGTTCTTTTTGGGACTACAAGTTCATCAGTCTCCCCGTGGAATTTTCCTAAATCAGTCCAAATACGCTCTTGAGATAATTAAGAAACATGGAATGACCAGTTGTGATACTTACAATACTCCTATGGCTAACACAACTAAGTTAGATGCGGATCCAAATGGGAAACCAGTTGACCCCACAAAGTACCGAAGTATTATTGGGTCACTGATGTATCTCACCGCTAGTAGACCGGATATTGTATTTGCTGTATTTATGTGCTCTCGCTATCAGTCCAGTCCAACTGAACGTCACCTCAATGAGGCTAAGAGAATCCTTCGATACGTAAAGGGAACCATTAATTTGGGGATCTGGTATCCGAAGGATTCCGGTTTTGAACTAATAGCTTTTTCAGACGCTGATCATGCAGGGTGTATGGATACACGCAAAAGTACTTCTGGTGGTTTGCAGTTTCTAGGAGATAAACTCGTGTCTTGGCAATCAAAGAAGCAGGATTGCACATCACTATCGTCAACAGAAGCTGAATATGTTGCCATGTCTGCCTGCTGTGCACAAGTCATTTGGATGCGTACACAACTAATGGACTACGGTTACTTATTCAACAAGATTCCGATGTACTGTGACTCGAAAAGTGCGATAGCGATCTCGTGCAACACGGTTCTGCATTCAAAGTCTAAGCACATTGATCTCCGTTATCACTTCATCAAGGAGCATGTTGAAAAGGGTACAATTGAGTTATATTTTGTGGGTACAGAATACCAACTGGCAGACTTGTTCACAAAACCACTACCCCCGGGAAGGTTTACTGAGCTAGTTCACCGGATTGGTATGCGGTGTTTGACTCCGGATGATCTTAAATCTTTTCTTGAAAATAATTAACCGAGTCAAATACCAAAAACTATCTTTGTAAATATTTATCAAAAACAAAATACAAAATCAAAAAAAAAACCTTCATAAAATTCCAAAAAGATGTTTTATTTTTTATTTAACTTTATTTTATTTTATTTTGTCTTGTTTTTCATATGCATGTACACCATCTTCGTCAACACCTTGGTTTATCAAAAATTTCAAAATTTTCACACCAAGTGTTGAGGGGGAGAAAATGTTCTTCAAAATTTCAAAATCTTGTGCAAACATGTGTACTTGCATATTTCTTTAATTGTTATGATGTTACTTTGCAAAGGTGGAACGTCAAAGGTTATCTCGTATCATTTCTTTCTTCACTTTTACTTCTTTGTTTGCCTAATATCATTTCCATTAACTGTTGTTACCTTTAATCGTTAAAATACATCATTAGGACTTGTTATATGGTTAGTTTGTAAGTCTAGGGACTAGTTTTGCCAAGTTGTAAAAAACTTTCTAAAAATTTAAACAAATAAACACCCCCCGTTTTCATTTCTTCACAAAATCAAAAAGGCAAAAACAAACACCCCCCTTTTTCATCACACGGCCATAATTCGATCTATCAATCCTTGTTCTTGATCATCAAACCGTAAGTAGATTCATGTTCTTTAGCTTATTCTAAGAAATGGTTTTCAAACAATTAGATTATGGATGGCTAGAATTCACGTAATTTAGATTTGAAGAACTAGGGTTTTCGATAATTTAGTTCCTCACATATAATTGTGTTTTAGGTTTAGATATCATAGGGCTTCTGTCTCTAAACGTCATATAATCATGTCCATATTATCTAATCATAACAGTTTTCACGTAGGAATTGATTTCGAAAACTAGGGTTTATGTCGAATTGGGTCTTTGTGAATGTGTGATGTTTTTGTGGATATTATTAGTGGGATTTGCTTGTTTATGTGTCTATTACTTGTCTATGCTTGTTAATTGTTCCAATTCATCAGTAAGCAAGATCTAGATAATTAGGGTCATGTACAATTTGGGGCTTTTCATTTGTGTGTTTATGAGTCTAATTAAACTGGTAGAATGTGTTCTAATATGTGTTAATTGATGTAATTGAGTGGTTTCACTACATGATTTCTCGTTAATAAAGTTCTAGATAATTTGAGGTCTCGTTACTTTTCGAAATCTTTTATGTGTTGCCTATTGAGTATCTAACTGTTGTTTGTCATTCAATATACAGGTCTTATTCAAAAAAATCAAAGATTTCACAGATATATGTACGACTTCATGATTTTGAAAAATTCTTGTATAAGAATTTTTTCGAGAAAAACTTTCGAGAAACATTTTGAAAATCTTTCTCAAAAGATTTATCGAGATCTTTTGTAAAGTTTTCGAAATCTTCTCATAACAGTAGTTATCGAGAAAATTAAGAAAACTTTCGAAATCTCTCTATTAAATTTTTCGAGAAATATTTTTTCGAAATCTTTTAAAATTATCGAGATCTTTCTTAACCAAAAGTTTCGAGATCTTTTTCATGTCAAATGTTTCGAGATCCTTTTCCAGGCCATGTTTCGAGAAACTCAGCTAAAGAGTTTTATAACACCCCCATTTTCAGGATTGCAGCGGAAGGGACATGGGGTGCTATATATCGATCACATAGTACAAACATAATAAACAAGTTTCATACAAGANAAGGAATTTTTAACAAGTGATGTGAATACTAATGACCTAAGGAATTTATACAGTTCACTTTGTTAAGATATGCATTTAGCCGCCCGCTTAACCTATGTGGCGCATTGACAACAAACTCGTCATTCATTAATGCTGATTGGTCCATACACAGTGAAAACAATCATATTACTTGTTTTACGCAGTTTATTTATTTAACCTGATAAAGAATACTCTATTTTAGAATTGCGACTTATAAGTTTATGTTCAGTCAAATTAAACATCTTGTCAATTCAAAACAAATTAGCCATCTCAACCAGAAAAAGGATTACCTATATCCAATAGCACAATTCACAAGTCATGGTACAATTCACAAGTCATGGTATCATTGGCCTGGGTATTGTGCCTTTATGGCTTTATATTTTGTAATATTATGAAAATTTCCTATGTAAATGGATGAAGAAAGACGGAAGCATACAGACATTACGTGCGTATAATGAAGAAATAAATAAGCACCTTCATATCTGCTATTTCCTGCTCCCGCTTTGCAATTGTTACTATAAACGCAGCTTCCTTTTTCTTTGATTTATCTAACTGAAATTAGTAATACAACATGGATCAATACAAGATTATACACTTTCCACCAAAAGAAGGCATAATCTTTTTTTCATCAAACCTGCTCTCGAAGTGATTCCTCAGATGATTTCAAGTTTCGGAGATAATTGACTACCACTCTAGGTTCTGCATACATGGAAAGCATCAGTAACCATTATCCCAAAATTTCTCAAAAACAAAAAAATACATGGTATCATGACATGGATTATCTTTTACAGTGGCTTAAAGAAACTAACCAACTGATGAGCCTGGAGGAATGAAAGACTCCTTCTCAAACGCAGAATGCCATTTTTGAACTTCTGCCTTTGCTCCTTCAAGATCTGACTATAACCAAAAAAACAACCATAAAAGTAAGATAACCGCATACAAGATAGATACAAGTAAATCCAGCAGATATTCAAGCAATTGCAGCCCCACTGTAAAAAGAAAATGCCATTTTTACATTAAAGGAACTACACAAGTATTCCGGATTACAATCGACTCTTTGCTTGATAATTCTAGATGGCAAGATGAATGAGTGGGTTCGATGACGGGTCGTAAGTGTTGAAATGGGTCATTTGTAGCAGGAGTGGAAAGGGATCTGGTCTCGTTAGGTTGGCTGCAAGCATTTTTCTTCCCCTTATTTTTAATCAATAACTAGAGCACTAGTATGACTAAAAACTATTATCAAATATAAACTAAATCGTTGAATAAAACCAATTAGGAGATTATATGCATCAGTAACCGGATCAAAATTGTCACCTCTTATATTAATGGAAACATGAAAGTAACAAAGATATGATAAAAGACATGAAAGTAACAAAGATATGATAAAAGATAAGTAGATACATACTTGGCATGTTGCAAGAGTATCCTGACAGCTCTGGAGACTACAAAAGCCGAAGCACAAAAGGAGAAAGGGGGTTTATGTTTGATTCAAATGCAAGTATTAGAATTAGACCAAAAACCTTAATAAACAAGATGATAAATGTTTGATGATACCTTTCACGAAGAGATAAAATCATCCCAGTTGCCGCACCTGGTGCAGTTTCTTCTACTTTTATGTTAGCCTGAGATGTAAACAAAGTAATTGCAAACATCAGATTAATGATCAAATAAACTAACGAGTAAACTATAAGTAGTAGAAATTAGATGACACATAACAATTCCAATGTCAGATTAGGAAATCACGCACTGAATATCTGCAACAATCTTAGTATTATACTGTCCTAAAACCACGGTTAAACTTCCATTCCTTTAGTAACATAGTCAAACACAGATTCGCATGCCTTTTTTTTGTAACAGAATGGAAACAAAATAATGGATGACTGAAGGATGCCTTTTGATACAGCGGTTATTTCTATTAAAAACTAAAACAGGTCACAGACATGACATTCATAAAATGTTTAGGTATGAGGCTAGATAATTCCTCTCACGTAATCTCCGTTTTTATAGTTTAATTCTTCCGAACCATAAACGCTTTGTTGGTTTAGTGCAGTATGACGCGTTGGGATGTCATGGTGTTTATTTCACCCAAAACAATATCTCTTAATCATGTGTCCTGCACGTAGCCTTAGAGGTACTCATGACTGAAGTTTGATTATTCTTACATATTGTAACAGCTAACAAGCATGCATAATTTGTTTGCTGTGAATCCGATCGATCCTGGCAAGTGCCATCTCACACATCAAAGATCCACTTACTCTAACTAGTAACTCCCTTGAATTGTGGATAAAAGCTTACAAGGTCTACAGTAGATCCATAGCAATGGTGACTAGTTTTGATGGCAATATTCTCGATATTGGTCTAGCGGATATGAGCAAACAACCTACGTATTCTCGTTGAATTCCACATAACTCATCTTAAAAACAAAAGTACTCGTTCCAGGTAATACGAATACATAATGAATAAATCCTCCTTCCATCCAAAGTTCAAGTCCGCTTTCAAGATTCGACAACAAGTAAGAACATACAACAGATTTTATAATACATACAACAGTTTACGGCTTTACGCAATGCACCATTCAATTAGAAAAGGGGGAAGCTTATACACGAGTTAATTACACAAATATATGCATCCTACTCATAATATACGACATCATCACTTACAGGAACACATCGTATTAAAACACTGTCCGTTTATTAAAACTTACGTAACTAACCTTTTTGGAGCCAAAAATATCATCTTCATCGTCATCAAGTTCACCAAACCCTCTCTTACTACCTATTAAATAACAACCACATTACAAAAATCATCAAAGCTTATTTTTGGGCTTACGAGCTTACGCGGTTTCGGCTTATGTTTCATAAGCTCATTTTTTCCGGCTTATTTTGAAACTTATGACCTTATAATATAAGTTTATTATGTCATAATAAACATATCCATAAGTTTCAAAATTAGCACAAAAAAATGGGCTTATGAAACATAAGCCGAAACCACATAAGCTCATAAGCCCAAAAATAAAGCTTAAACAAACACCCCGTTAAATAAATTGATACCTGCAGCAGTAGCAGTTCTTTTAGGGTTTGGTCCAGCAAAATCATTACCGAAATCATCATCCTGCAAATTTAATCCAAATTTAATAAATTATAGTAATTATTATTAACGGTTAATGGTGTAATTTAATAGAAATTAAATGTAAATTACTTCTTCGATATGAGATCGTGATGCCATTGGTGTTTTTCAAATCCTGGTTTTTGTTTGGGTTTAGGGCTCGAGTGTGTTTTTATTTGTTTTTGGGAGTTGCAATCAAACTGAAGATGATACTTTTTATATATATATTTTTTAGAGTAAATTGCAAAATCAATCCCCATTGTTTGGTCAAATTGCAAGTGGGATTTCTTTAACTTTTGTAAATTACAAATTTTGTCACTTCAGCCACGTTATCGGTCATTCTCAAACTTTAATTACAAAAAACGTCATTGTTGTTCATATTTTATTGCGTTCTATGTCTTTTTCACTAACGCTTGTCATATAAGTACGTTAAATCACCCCATGTGACTTGCACGTGAGGACATTTTTGTCAATTTACTCTCCATCTTCAACCTCAATTATGTTCTTCCCTATTTGATTTTTCACTTAACTTTACAATTAAAGCTAGAATGAACGTAACAAATATATCATTAATTGAATAAAGTCATAACAAGGCAAGCACTGAGAGGCTTAGCCTTCCATTAAAGAAAATAAGCAAAGATAAATCGGTTTTGAAAGATTAAGCAAAGACATAATCATCAAACCAACGTAGAACAATGTTTATGATGTGTAATTCCTTGATTTATTGATGTTTTTAGCCTTGGAACTCATGTTGCAACCTTCTGAAAGCATCCTCTGGAAGTAGGGTCTGAAAGTGTGGCCAAATGTGTGGTGAATACCAGTATTTAAGCTAGAAATCCAAAGCCCGTCTGTGTATACGACGTATACGCTTAAGATAGCATACGCAGTATACCCCTGAATGCATTGTCCACGTCATCTATCTTCATGTCTATACGGCGTATGCATGAAATGAGGTATATGCCATATGGTCTTCAATACTTAGTATTTTTCTTCGAAGTAAACATGTATATGTCGTATTCAATAATTGGGGGTATACGGCGTATGCTCTAACTAAAATTTGTACTTCTTCTCTTTTTAGCTTCTTTTATGGCGTTTTTCGGTCTTTTCTGCGATAGTTGCTCCAGAGCTCCAGATTTAACACTATAACGAAATAGATAGCAATAAATACCAAATAAAGTATAAATGCTATAAAAAAAGAGCCATAATCGTGGGATACTGATGGTAAATAAATATTATTATTTGATGTCATCAACTCCAGAAGACATTGGCGAATTTTTGTGCTTCCAAACACCATCCCGAAGCTGATTCCATCAATATTAGAAGACTTCAAACATCTTAATTATTCATTTAATTCTGTTTATTTCTTATCATACATTATGAATACTTTTACTTCTTCAAATTATTTATCGTTTGATTTGACATTTGTTATGGAAGGCTAAGCACTTCTGTGTTGGCCTAGTTATGAACTTAATGCTTTAATGACATGATTTTAAACGTTTAATTATGATTTTGACTTGGATAATTTATATGCTACCTATGGATAGTAATTAATTAATAGGACATAATTTGAAAGTTAAGAGCTTGACACATAAACATATAGAGTTATATCAATTTATGATTAGTGTTATGTAAGGGTGAGCATCGGGTCAAACCNAGTAAGTATAGGGTTGGTAGGAATAAATGTGTGTGTGTAAATGTGCAGTAAATGCTAAAAACACAAGTGAGTAAATGAGAAGTATTTATACTACCTCAAACTGTACCTGATTACTGTTCGGAACAGTGCGAGGTACAAGTAGGCAACTGTTCCTGACATGTAGGGTATGGCGCGCTATTCTATCCCATACTAGGATGTCAGCGTAGGCTTCCACGTGGTAGACATAGACCCGTGAAATCAGGGTTGAAGGCGGCGCATTGTCTGGACCGTCCGGTCGTGTCCGTCCGGACACTATCTGTCCGGACCATTATAGACCGTCCGGCTATATACACAATCAGACATTTTTGTCAATTTACTCTCCATCTTCATCCTCAATTATGTTCTTCCCTATTTGATTTTTCACTATACTTTACAATTAAAGCTAGAATGAACGTAACAAACATATCATTAATTGAATAAAGTCATAACAAGGCAAGCACTAAGAGGCTTGGCCTTCCATTAAAGAAAATAAGCAAAGATAAATCGGTTTTGAAAGATTAAGCGAAGACATAATCATCAAACCAAGGTAGAACAATGTTTATGATGTGTAATTCCTTGATTTATTGATGTTTTTACCCTTGGAACTCATGTTGCAACCTTCTAAAAGCATCCTCTGGAAGTAGGGTCTGAAAGTGTGGCAAATGTGTGGTGAATACCAGTATTTAAGCTAGAAATCCCAAGCCCGTCTGTGTATACGAAGTATACGCTTAAGATAGCATACGTAGTATACCCCTGAATGCATTGTCCACGTCATCTATCTTCATGTCTATACGGCGTATGCATGAAATGAGGTATATGCCATATGGTCTTCAATACTTAGTATTTTTCTTCGAAGTAAACATGCATATGTCGTATTCAATAATTGGGGGTATACGGCGTATGCTCTAACTAAAATTTGTACTTCTTCTCTTTTTAGCTTCTTTTATGGCGTTTTTCAGTCTTTTCTGCGATAGTTGCTCCAGAGCTCCAGATTTAACACTATAACGAAATAGATAGCAATAAATACCAAATAAAGTATAAATGCTATAAAAAAAAGCCATAATCGTGGGATACTGATGGTAAATAAATATTATCATTTGATGTTATCAACTCCAGAAGACATTGGCGAATTTTTGTGCTTCCAAACACCATCCCGAAGCTGATTTCATCAATATTAGAAGACTTCAAACATCTTAATTATTCATTTAATTCAGTTTATTTCTTATCATACATTATGAGTACTTTTACTTATTCAAATTATTTATCGTTTGATTTGACATTTGTTATGGAAGGCTAAGCACTTCTGTGTTGGCCTAGTTATGAACTTAATGCTTTAATGACATGATTTTAAACGTTTAATTATGATTTTGACTTGGATAATTTATATGCTACCTATGGATAGTAATTAATTAGTAGGACATAATTTGAAAGTTAAGAGCTTGACACATAAACATATAGAGTTATATCAATTTATGGTTAGTGTTACGTAGGGGTGAGCATCGGGTCAAGCCCGGACTGGACAGAAAAAATCTGAACTGAGACCGATTTAGCTCAAAACCACGGACCGAGGACCGGACCAAATGTGTTCGGTCTGGTCCGGGTCGATCTGATCCGGTTCGGTTTTTCGGTTGGTCCGATCCGAAAAGGTAAAATGGTTGGTTGTACGTAAGACCATACCGGACAGAACCGGACCGAGGACCAAACATGAGTTAAAGTGTGGACCGAGAACCGGACCGAAATAGGTTCGGGTCGGTCCGGTCTGGTTTCTCGGTTCAGCCCAGTCCACGGTTCGTTATGCTCACCTCTAGTGTTACGTCCGAAATAACCTAACTAGGTTAAAAGTGCTAGACTATAGGGTTTAAGAGTTAGTGAAACGTAAACTATCAATTTATTTTATAATTAAGTGTATGGCAAAACACTCGAGACAAGTGATATAGATTAGTTGGGTTTCTTAATGAATGGAATATAATTAGGTATCACCCACGTCCGTCGGGATAGTTAATCATAGGAAATATGTGTAGGGACTATTGGCCGTAAATAGACTTCCACTATATTTGACCCACTAGGTTAGAAGAAAGTTGAACATTGCACTTTAAGATCATTGTCATTTGAGGTATTAATGGATTACCTAGGTGCGTACGTTTTCTTTATCTTGATTTAATCTCTGTTATTTTCTTTGCAATTTTATTTATTGCATTTTTAATCATTTCTAACTTTAATAATCGTGTGGATTTCAAACACAAGTTGTCGTTTACTAAATTTGCTTTTTAAACATACTTGTTCCCTCGCTTCAGCAAACGAAACGACCTGGTCTTATCGATTCTATACTATACCGATTGGGTACAATGCCCGAAAGTGTTGATATTACTTGTTAGATTCAGTTTTATAATTTTTAAAACAAGATAATACACATCAAAAATACAAGTGGTCCACGCAATGAACTTGTTGGCATGAATATTACGATATTTAATCTAAACATCCTCTTCATGTTTTGATGATGACAAAGATGTAAGTTACAACACATAACGTAAAGTGCTTAAGTTACTTGTGATCACAAATCTTCTATGCATTCATACGTCAACATCTCAACACAAGTATGCTTCAACAATCACTTAAGGTATGTATAAACAAATGTCTAATACATTTTATGATCAAATGGATTTTTATTTAAACATTACAAAGTTTATAAAATTATATAAACACTTTATATTTCTTTGAAAAATATTTTTGGTAATAAAGGAAGATGTTTTATTCATAATAAATATATGAATTCAAATTTTTAACCAAAATCAGTTAGTTTTTCACCAAATAAACTTTCCCCAGAAAAAGACAAGAAAACTGCCCGTTACAGGTGGGCGGCCCCCTTAATTATAAGGGGCGGCCCCCTTAATTTTAAGGGGGCTGGCACGCTCCTCTTGTCAGAAACTTTTGCTTATAAATACCCTCTCAAACCTGGTATTTTTCCTGACCTTTTGCACTAAAATTTTCAGTCCCAATTCTTTCCAAACATCTTTCTAAATCCTTTGATCATAAGATTATAAGTCTTTGTTTTCAAGTGATCCAATCCTTCACCACTTAAAGTGCAAGAGAAGAATCCTCCCTATCATAAAGCTAAAGATATATTAGAGTCTAGTTAGTGTTGATGTGAAGTTGTGAGTTATGTATGTATATGTAATAAGTAGATCAAGATGATCTTACTTAGTAGTGAGTCAATGAGTGAGTAAGAAGTAGTGGGAAGAAGTAGTAGTGTGGAGAAGTCATTCAGTTGTGAAGATGTAAGTGTGTGAATAAGTAGTGGA
>LBNU01009440.1:7577-26579 GCA_014162995.1 Artemisia annua
GCATGGGATTCACTGTTTAAATGACTTATTCTTAAAGTGGCGTCGGATGGCAGTTGGTAAAATGAATGCACGTGGATAAAAATGTGACGTCGAATGCTCTACCCAGGAAAATATTCCAAGGGATGGTGTGTTTGTCGTGTCAAACTAATTGTTCACTTACTCCATTCTGTTTACCCCGAAAGCCCTTGTAATGTTATCAGCATCTTACACTGTCAACAAAATCTACCTTTAATAGAAACAATAGTTTACTTTGCGCCTATCACGCTAACTTACGCTTCTCCTTCATTTGATTATATAGCAAAACACATTTCACACAAAACCTCGACTTCTTTCTCTAAAACCCAAAATGGAAAAAGGAGGTTACAGGTTCCAACAACGTATTTGTGTACTAGGTTTACTTTGTGCTATATTTTGGATGTACTTGATATACTTCCATTGTGAAGTATTTGAAGGGACAGTTTTCTCAGTCAATACTCAGAAAACGACAGAGAAAACTGTCCAAGATAATCCGATATCTGTAGCCGAAATTTCTAAAACTGAAAAGTCAGTTTTTCCTTTCATGAAGGCAATGAGAAGTGTAGAGAATAAAAGTGATCCATGTGGTGGAAGATATATCTATATTCATAATCTTCCGCCACGTTTTAATGAAGATATGGTTAAGGAATGTGGTAGTATTAACAAATGGTTTGATATGTGTGAGTTCACGACGAATAATGGGCTTGGACCGGTGTTAAATAATATGGAAGGTGTGTTTTCAAATAATGGATGGTATGCAACTAATCAGTTTACAGTTGATGTTATTTTTAATTATAGGATGAAGCAGTACAAATGTTTGACGAATGATTCGTCTTTAGCTGCAGCTATTTTTGTCCCCTTTTACGCAGGGTTTGATGCTGCTAGATATCTTTGGGGGTATAATATTTCGGTTAGAGATGCAGCTTCTAATGATCTTGTTGAGTGGTTACAAAAAAGAGATGAATGGAAGTTGATGAATGGTAAAGACCATTTTCTTGTTGGTGGTAGGATTACTTGGGATTTTAGAAGATTAAGTGATGAAGAATCCGATTGGGGGAATAAGTTCTTGTTTTTACCCGCGGCTAAAAACATGTCAATGCTACTGATTGAGTCGAGCCCGTGGAATAGTAATGATTTTGCTATTCCGTATCCAACTTATTTTCATCCGTCTAGAGATGATGAGGTTTTTGATTGGCAAGAAAGGATGATGAAAATGGAGCGGAAATGGTTGTTTTGTTTCGCGGGTGCTCCACGACCAGGTAATCCTAAGTCGATTAGGAGTCTTCTTATTGATCAATGTAAGAATTCGGGTGTTGGGAAGTTGTTGGATTGTGGCGTTGGGGAAAAGAAGTGTCATTCGCCGAGTAGTGTAATGAAAATGTTTCAAAGTTCTGTTTTTTGTTTACAACCTCAAGGTGATTCGTATACAAGAAGATCAGCTTTTGATTCAATTTTGGCGGGCTGCATACCTGTTTTCTTTCATCCAGGTTCGTTCTACGCACAATACACTTGGCATATACCTAAGAACTATACAACATATTCGGTTTTTATTCCTGAGGATGATATTCGTAAGAATATTAGTATAGAACAACGCCTTAGTCAAATTGATCCTGACACAATTAGGATGATGAGGGAGGAGGTTATAAATTTGATTCCTAGATTGATATACGCTGATCCTCGTTCCAAATTGGAAACTTTAAAAGATGCTTTTGATGTATCGGTTGAAGCGATCATCAACAAGGTGACAAGGCTGAGACAAGGTATAATTGATGGACGCACGAATGATGATTTTATTGAACAACTTAGTTGGAAGTATGCGTTATTAGAAGAAGGTGAGCATGTGGGCGTTAATGAATGGGATCCCTTTTTCTCTAAACCAAAATCAGATAATGGTAAAAAAGATTCAGATAGTTTCTCAGAAGATACAAAAATGAATTCTACAATCAACAAGTAAAAATTGTAAAGTTGATGTACTAGTGGAGGTACGATTGCTTGTTTGTATGGTTTGTTCATTTGTTGTGTTGAAGTAGGAAGCAAATATGTTATAGTTTTGGTTTTACATACATATGATTCTTGATTTAATGAACATTAGTTGTGGATTTTTGCAATAAAAGTTACATTATGAATGGCTATTGCCTACTGTGTTAGCTAACCATGGTTTCCATTTGCATTTTAAGCTTTGAGATCTTAGATATATAATGTACTAGCTAGATGTAATATCTTTACTAAACTAAAATCGTGATCTCAATATCTCATACACCAAGACTTTCGGTCTCTAAGCGTTTTATAAGCAGTATTCTGCTTGCATTTTGCAAAATGTTGCTTTGCATTGTAATTTCAAGCTATCAAGTTATCACTTAGTTTAGGCAATCCTCAAAAGATACAAAGAAGCCTGAAAGTCTTAATCACAATGTTTGGATGTGAGATTTTAAAAGATCTATTGACATCTTGATATATGAGTCTATCATACACTTGATCACTCTGCTGTTACTACTTTGGGCGTACGTCGAAACACCTGCTTAATCCAAATGATTAATGAAGGCCCTCAAATGGTGGTCCTATTTGAACATAAAATCTCTCTTTCGCAGGCTCACAGTCTCTGGCTGACTCTACTTTGGTATCCCAAGTGAATTACCAACAGCAGTTAAATTTACTAATAGAACAATCTTAATGGATCAAATTATCTACACACCGATAATGTGTCACTAAAGATCCGAAACAAAACACATGATCTATCATTATTGACAATCCTAGGAACATGATAACGCAGACATGATAAAATTTTACTTGTTCTATGCAAAAAGACTAGTGAAGGTAAGAGATGATAAGAGATGGCCATTAATCATGTGGTCCATAGTCCAAACATTTGGGATAAAAAAGGAAAGTGAAGTTTGAAAGTACACCACCATAGATTTCCTATCGTACTCACTTGGTACATAGTCATGGGGACACACTCAGAGTACAATAACTGCAAGATATTTGACATCAAGAAAACATGTGTGTAATTATTTCTTCCAAAAACTAGAGTTTAACGTATACTCGTTTAAGCATCTTTGGCGCAAAAGATTATGCTTATTTTATTAAAAAAATAAGCTACTTAAAGTATAAGTTTTGTTTGCCAGACAAGACTTATAAGATATTTTAGAAAAATAATTTTTCATAATCTCTTAAAATCAAATGCTACTTCATGGAGCTTATAAAAATAATCTCAATTTTTAATCTTCCGCTTCATCTCCATCTACAACTACACTCCGGTTCCAGCAACAATTACTTTCGCCAAACATCCCTAACTGATGATAATTTTGACACAAATGATGAAAAATCAGTTTTGTTTTTCACCAACTTTGAAGAGATGTATTTTTAGGCATTTAATTTGTGATCTATATGGAGAATATTCATGGGATCGTGTTCACGTTGATAAGAGTTTCGTTAAGAGATATGATATGTCCAAATCATGTATCCACAATGGCTTTGAGCTGTTGTATTTTTATGCGTGCGGTACGTCTTAGGAAATTGTTTTTGACGATGAATATTTTTCATGAGAATCGAGTCAAATACGAGCCATGATCTTTATTCTTACTTTCTGTTTTCAATTACTAAATAGTTTTTGCTCTGTTCTTTTATTTTTGTTTTCTCCTTCCCGTTGTATTTTATAGTTGTTGGTATGTCTACTTATGGAGTTTTATCTCAAATGAGAAATGAACGAGTCATATGAATCAAACATGTTGAAAGTCCTTCAAAGTTTATCTATGGAATACATGTGGGAAACGGTGTACACTTTTATTAATGAAATCAGATTACAATAATTAAATAACAGAAAATAAATAAATAACAGAATATTAAAAACAGACAGCAAGGAGTAGAAGCAGAAGACAGACACTATTTAACGTAAATTAAACGAAAGCAGTAAANCTAGACCTACTGGGGGACATCATAGTCCCAACCACACCGCCAAGAAGGTGTTTGATTCCGGGTTTTATTGGCCCACAATCTATAAAGATGCCCATGATTTCATCAAAACCTGTGACTCTTGTCAGCGTCACAGGAATATTTCACAACGAAATGAAATGCCACAAAATGCAAAATACGAGCCATGATCTTTATTCTTACTTTCTGTTTTCAATTACTAAATAGTTTTTGCTCTGTTCTTTTATTTTTGTTTTCTCCTTCCCGTTGTATTTTATAGTTGTTGGTATGCCTACTTATGGAGTTTTATCTCAAATGAGAAATGAACGAGTCATATGAATCAAACATGTTGAAAGTCCTTCCAAGTTTATTTATGGAATACATTCTACACATATAACTTTTGTAGTTAAAAGAATACACCAAAAAATGTCTGCGGTCATCACAACCCGAGCCGGCCTCTTCATCTCGTGCCAAACGAATCACTCTTTTTCAACCCATACCTATTTTGATCTATGCAGCATTTACGTCCGTCAGTGTTACCACAACTGCCTTGAGTTAATGTTGAAGGCAACATGAAATGTAGAACCAGTGATCAAGTACACATATAGTTTCCTTTTGCAGGTTGTTAAATGTGATGATGGTCATGTATACATGTTCTGATGTTCCCCATCACCTCAATTAAATTGACATCCACTCTTTCACTTAACTATACACCAATAAAGAAAAAGACGTATTGAATGCAATGTCAAATCAGTTGGAGCAAACCCATCAGTTACAATTTAGTTCTGTTGCTTCAATGTTAAAGCAACCATTTTTAGTAAGTTTGTAACTGTTTTTCTTCATAAGTCTTTATTAAGTTCAGTGATAGACATCAACTAAATGACTTTATCTTTGTCAAGCAATGTTCCTCTCAATGTTTTCATGTATCATAATGGTTTCTTTCCATCTTCAAGACTTATGCTACGGATCTTCAAGATCCAAATTGATATATTTTTAGTTTCTAGTTTTTATAAATAACTTATGAACCACTTCCCAAATGGTCCAGATTCAATATCATCCAAGTTTACATGTACAACTTGGAGAATTTACCGCAAGCTAGAAGTGAGTACATTTGTTGCTTCCTACCCGAAAGAAAAATAAAAAACAAAAAATAAAAATAAAATAAAAAAATACCATCTTTTTCGTAAACTCATTCCAATCAAAATACACACTTTCAAAATCAATAATGTAATATCCTAGATAACTATTTTAACTGGAAAGTACTTAAACTGTTAGGGTAACAAAAGCACTAAATGCAGGGCCGTCTCGTGGATTTAGAGGGCCCTGTGCCGTATTACGTTGTAGGCCCTTTTACAATATCCGCTACAAAATCAATAACCTTAACTAGTTACACACATTAGATTCTATAATCAAGTCAATAGTAATGTTTGCACTTTTTATTTTTTTGACCGACATTATGTTTTAAAATATATATATAAAATTCAATTCATTGAATTTCTCAAAACTTTTAAAAATTTCTTTAAAGTCTTAAAGATTACCTCTTATATATCATGCGATAGAAAGTGTGGTATTTTTTTTTTCAAATGTACGTGATTAATTTTCTAGAAACAGAGTTATAGCAAAAATATTTTGTATACAGTACACAATGATAAATTATTAGGATAACTTTTGAAGATCAAAATTACAATCTTGCAGATAGATACTTCATATGCGGTTTGTTATGACTTCCACAAAATGAAGCTAAACAAAATACTATAGACTAGTGAGTTAATTGGTAAACTGTAAAGTACAAGGGTTAAACATAGAATATAGCAAAAACAAAGCCAAACATTTGGAATCTGTGTCATCTTCTTCCGTGGACAAACCCATTACATATTTACTCCATAAAACACAAACTTTTAGCTCTATTTCTCCGCTGTGACTCAAATCACTAAATTATAACATTGTAAAACGTATTAATTTCATCATAAAACATCATTTTCTTGGATAAAAACATCCAAAAGTGAGTTTATACCGAGGTTACAGATTTAGAAATTGGGGCCCTAGGAAAATGGAGGCCCTGTGCCGTTGCACACCCCGCACATGCTCAAATCCGGCCATGACTAAATGGAAGCATGGACCTTTGTAGGTTTGCAATTCTACTATGTAATTAGTTAAATATAGATTCACACAAAAAAGGCACAAAAGTGTCATATTCCACCGGCTCGATAAGGTTCATGAGCTCGAGCTCAAGCTCAACTTAACAACATCTCTTCTTTGCATTTCTTGTTAATCCATCTTAAGCAGCTCGCATAGATGGAATTTGAGTGAATTTATTGGGAGGGCTGAATGCTATATCAGTTAATTTAGGAGGGTCAAAGTTGTATTTCCTTTAAGCAAATATAAGTAAAAGTTCAAAACTCCCCCAACTTCCACTAAGATCCATCCATGACAGCTCGTAAGTTATCTCGTCAACACGCATAGCTGGACTTACAAAAATAAAAATATAAAATAGGCTATTGAGCAAACGGGCTTATTTAGGCCAAATTATTGGACCTTAACAACTAAAAAAAGCTATTTATGTAATTGTGAGTTTTTTCAAATAAGAGTTGAGATCCATGAAGAACTCATACATGGCATAGAACCTATCAACCAATCATAGCCACTCATTTATATTTTTCACCTTTTTTCAAAACAACATATCTTGCAAATGGTAAATCTTCAAGCTACAAAAAAAATACCATCGCGACGAGAATTAAATGATCTTTCTATAGATATGCATTGTTATATAATTTCGACAAATTTTTTTTTTCGACGAACTTTTCTTTTTTTTTTTTTTTTAATTTCCGCCCAGAAAGAATCATATATGATTCGTAAAATCCATATATGATTTGTAAAAAATCATATATGATTCTTACGAATCATATATGATTCGTATGATCCGTAAGAATCATATATGATTTGTTAAAATCGAATCATATATGATTCTTACGAATCATATATGATTTTTCTGGACGAAAAAAATAAAGTTCATCGAAAAAAAAGTTCGTCGAAAGTATATAACAATGCATGTCTATAGAAAGATAATTTAATTCTCGTCACGATGGTATTTTTTTTGTAGCTTGACGATTTACGGTTTGCGAAATATTTAAGTTTTAAAAAAAGTGTGGAAGTTTATTTTTTTATTTTGATAAAAAAAATATGTGGCTTAGATTGCTTGATGGGTTCTATGGTAAAAGTTGGATCTATAAAGAACTTTTGGCTTTCAAATAATAATAATAATAATAATAATAATAATAATCTATAATACTATAAGATTGAGTCCCTAAATTTAATGTGGAGTATTCAAGATACTCAAGATAGAGTCCCATTGCATAGATTACAAGATAGCTAATGCTCGGAATTCAATGCAGCCTCATAATAACTATACAATCATGAAAGGAGATGAAGTGCAAGGGTTTCCCGAATTGATCACACAGCATTTAGTATAGAATTAAAAGTCGGTTAGATGAAGTGCAAGGGTTGTGAAAGGTTGCAAGAACAATTAATGATTTAACCTAATTCATGCCTATATAAACCGCCAAAATCACATTTAGTATGTACATTTGAAGATGATTCACACATCTTTTATATCTTTGATTGTTGGTAGCAGTATGTAAATTCTCTTTTGCAACATTTTGGAGATGATTCACACATCTTTTAGATCTTTGTAATTAACTCAGTATTATTTTTTTCTTAATTTAGTTATCATACGCAGGTACCATGAAAATCACACAAGATAATGCATGCTCAGATAAATGGAACCAAAGACTGGGATACCAACTATTTTCTTTGTTTCTTACATATTTAGGTGATTATTATAGATAAGCATATATATAGATATATATGTATTATGTTAATACATTTTCATATACAAGTAATTTATGTGCGTTTTCTATTGATGTAGCTCACATGTGCGAATAGATTCAAGAAAATGTGCACGAGCATGTATGTAAAGCAACATTTAAATGGTTAAATGATACTTTTTAGCGTGACTAATTTATGTAAGCAGTTGCTTTCGAATGCTCTTTGAGAAATATTAGAATGAATTTATCGTGTGCAATTGAATTATTATTGAAAAGAGTCCGTGCATCGCAAAGTATTTTCTTTTTCTATATGTAGAATCATTAGTGAGAAACCAATATTTACGCCCATTAAATGAGTTTGCCATAATAGCAAAATACGACATATTAAAAATATCACATTGAGTAATGAATAGAAAGGAAGAAAATACATAATTTTGACTTAAAGCCGTTTGTAAATTATAATATCAAATAAAAAAGTTGAGTTTTAAACATAAGCAAAAGTTCAAACTTTTATCGAAAACAAAGCCGGTGCATTTAATGTGAAGTATATACAACATCGAGATGGAAGTGCAAGGCTTGCCGGAATTGATCACATGATATTTAGTAATTAGTATAGAATTAAAAGTCGGTTATGGATTGAGATGAAGTTGAAAAGGTTGCAAAAATAATTGATCATTTAACCTAATGCAATATATATAGATATATGTATTATGTTAATGCATTTTCATATACAAGTAATTTATGTGTGTTTTCTATTGATGTAGCTCACATGTGCGAACTGATTCAAGAAAATGTGCACGAACATGTATGTAAAACAACATTTAAATGGTTAAATGATACTTTTTAGCGTGATTAGTTTATGTAAGCATGCAACATGAATAATGAATATAAAAGAAAAGTACATAATTTTTGCTCGAACCCATTTGTAAATTAAAAAAATTAAGTTTAAGACATAATATGGAGTCCAAAGGTTTTAGGAATTATTAATAGTGTGTTAATTAATATTCATTTGGTTAGCTATTTAAAATTGAGTTTATTGATACAATTTATTAATATTAGTTAGACTTCAATGTTAATTTTCAATGAAATTAGTTGTACAATAAAATGAGATGAAGCTAACTTTAGTTTTTAATCATAAACTTTATAAATAAATACTAATATGTTATAAAAATATTAAATATAAAAATCACCAAACAACTAATGACATACTTACAACAGATGTAATACAATCACAACTTACGTACCTAATAACAAAAATAATTAACGCAAATTACACTATAACAAATAAGAAAAAGACAGTGTGCTTCGTATTACCATGCAAAAACAGTATAATGAAAAATTATTGTTGGGTTACGTAATAGGCCAAAACAATCAAAGGAAATTACATCAAGCTTATGACAATTTAATAACGACAAGTCGACAACCCAATTTAGAAAATATAAAGACCAAAAAACCAAAACAATATCAACCATTTTTATATTTTTAAACAACAAACCATAAACATTTCATACAACTAAACTAAAGATACAAATGCACTTGACAATACACAAAAACAATACGCACGATTAACAATTAGATTAAAAGCCCGTGCGTAGCACGGGTTCTGCATGCCTTGTAATGATAATAATAATGATGATAAATAACCTTAAAAAAATAGATATATATGGTGGCCACTTATTATTCTTTTAGACGAAGGTCTCAAGTTCAAATTTCACATGCGACAATTTTAGATCCAGCTTTTGACTTATATTTTTTGAGTGCAAACATCTTATATAGAACGGGAAACGGAGTGTTTATAGAAAAATAGATTATGGGTTTAATCAAAACTCTCCCATGACATAAATGAACATTGTTTCAGGCTCAACCTAGAAAAAGGTCACTCGACACCTACATGTATCCAAAGTTACGAGATTCTACAATTTGAAACCACGATACACTCGGTTTCCGTTTGGTTTCGTGGCCTATTTGAACATTTTGGAGAAGGTTTTGGTCCTTAAAAATTTGAAGAATTCTTTCATACTTAAGATTGTGCATAATGGTGAACACACATGACCACATGACCACGGTCACCACTATCACATAACGCGAACTCACTAAAATCCTTTTCATGACCATTAGTGTAATAAACGACCTTGCAGAAAACCATGTTAAACACGTTTATAATGGAGGAGGGTGTAGCAAAGGAGACGCGTCTCCACCAAGCAAAAACGACCATCCATTACGGATCTTCTAAAATAGATTCGCACACCATGTCGATGGTCGACAATCTTCTAGAAAATATCTAAACCATAAATAAATAAACAAAAGTCAAATAAACATATCATATCACATGACCTCAACCCCTCATCAGCCACCACCAAAATCTTGTGTTCAAAAGTCAAACTCATTGACTTGAATAAACAACAACAACCACTTAGTCAAATTCACATGTCTCAAATGACCAAACCAATTCCACTTCCATTTTCAACTAAATTTTATAAATATCATATTCATTATTCAAAATTCAACCAATTTTATAGGTCTTATTTCATGTGGGTTTTATCCAATTTTTCAACTTTATTAAATTTTGATGTTTATGTGAAGTGGGTTTTCATTATTTTTGTCTAATTCAATCAGTTTTATAAAATCTTGAAATTGGTGTTTTTTTATAGTATATTTGATGTGGGTTTAAGTTGGTTTTTTAGAATCTTGAAAAAAAAAGTTTTTTATTTTTTTTGGCGCGAAATTTGTTTGTGAAATTTTTTTGTGAAATTTGTTTGTGAAATTTGGTATTGAAAATGGGGAGTTTAGTGATTAGTGATGAAGAAGGGATTGCTAAAAGTTTATGGAAGAAATCAAGAAATGAGTCGATTTTCGCGATTTATACGCCTTATATATTGTCATTAGCATCAGGGAAATTGGATTCTGGTTCTTTTTTGCATTGTATATCTCAGGATATTCGCTTTCTTCAAGCTTCCGCTGAGGCGTAAGTTGTTTTATTGATGATTGATGTATTGTTTGAGGGGTGTTTAGCTTATGTGTGGCTTATGAGCTTATTTGTGTTTTGGCTTATATTCATAAGCCTCAATTTTCGGCTTATTTTGAAACTTGTGGGCTTATATAAGTTTTTTATAATGGGTATGTTTGGCGAAACAGGCTGAGCTTATATTATAAGCCGAAATCTTGAGCTTATATTTTTCTATAAAACTGTCTGGCAAATTAGTTCCAGCTTTTTCGTGATACTCCATTATATTTTTAAGGGTATTTAAGTAATTTGACTTGCTATAAACCCTCATAAGCCTCTTTCAATGGGCTTGGGCTTATGGCTTATAAAAGCCTCCATAAGCCCGTGTGTGACAAACAAGGCTTATTTTATAAGCCGGCTTATTTTAAAAGTTTAAGCCCCTAGAAGCCCTCTCCCAAACACAGCCATTATAATAAACTTATATAAGCCCATAAATCTCAAAATAAGCCAGAAATTTGGGGCTTATGAAATATAAGCCGAAATCAAATATGCTCTTAATCCCACATATAAAGCCCTAAACAAACACCCCCTTAAGCTTACTTTTTGGGCTTATGAGCTTATAGTATTTCAACTTGTATTTCATAAGCTCATTTTTTCTGGGCTTATATAAGCTTATTATGATATAAAAAGACCATAAGTTTCAAAATAACCTGGAAAAAATAGGCCTATGAAACATAAGCTGAAATCACATAAGCTAATAAGCCCAAAAATAAACTTGAACAAACACCCTTAAAGTGTTTGGTTGATGTTAATGTTCTTTAGTTATGTATGTGTGTTTAATTCTTGTATGTTTTGTGGGATTTTAGGTTTGAGATGGCTGAAGATTGTGCAGATGATGATGATGATAAGAATGTTATTCGGAAGATTCGAAAACGTGTGTTAATAAAGATGTCAATGTTTCAATCTATTGTCCAAGTAGGATTCCGAATTCCCGTTTCTAAAAACTGTATTGGTTGTGTCCAAATGCAATAAGCCAAACATGTCTTAAAATATGCTTATCAGTTTTTCTGCGTTTTGCTAGTCTAGAATCTAGATAAGTAGTTTTAAAGTATTTGATATTGGTTATGCAAAATGCTTGTGTGATTATTTGATGTTGAAATTAGCAATTTTGGGAGTCTGAGAGGGTGTTTTGGATTTCTTACTGAAGTATCTATCTTCTTGATTTACAGAAATAGTTTTGAGCATATACGTAAAACTCCTTATATGCTTATTTTACTCCAAATTTAGCAATAAGCAATCCCAAACACCCCCTGATTCTTTCAGTAGCATAAGCAGTTTTAATAAGCAATCCCAAGCACCCCTTTGGTGTATAGAAGAACATAGTAACTGGTTACTGAATACTGATAACTTTCACCATTTATATTATGTAGAGTTGGAAAATTGGCTAATCATTTGTACTTTTTGCTGCAATAATGTGATATTTGAGTTCTAAATGAAAAATCTTTAGTTTGATTAGTAAGTTCACACAGGAATGGGGCTTTGAACTTCCAGCAGGAACCTCAGATCGTGCAATGATCAAATACACAGATTTTTTACTAGCAACAGCCTCAGGAAAAGTAGTAGGAGAGAGATTTCCTGGTATGCTCGCAACTCCTTTCGAGAAAACAAAGCTTGCTGCATATGCACTTGCTGCTATGGCACCCTCCATGAGGATTAAATCTTTTTTGAGTAAGGAGATACAAGCTGTTCTTGAACCAGATGAAAATATTCATCTTTACAAAAAGTGGATTGATAGTGTCGCTTCTCAAAAGTTTGAGGTTTGTGTAATTATTAATTGTTATTAGTTTTTTTTTTAATAGAGTAAAAAACCAGTGTCCTGATTCATTTGTCATGTTTGTTTGTGTACCTTTTGTGTATATATGAGTCATTAAAAGATTGTTTGTGTCCCATCTGGGTGTTGTAGCCAAAAAACCCTCAAAAACTGGCTTTCGAAAGAACTTTTTTAATAATAATGAAAAAAATTAATGTAAAAATATTAGATATAGAAATAATATATGATTTCATATAAAGCACTGAGGTTGAAGGTAAGAAAACGACCCATACGGAACACAAAAACATTTTTTAATGAAATGCACGCATAATAAAGGAAATTCTAAATAGGACAAATGAACAAGTACGATGGGTTTATGCAAAAATAATAACTCATTATTTTTATTGTCGATGGAACTTGTGGAATGTTTTTAGGCTTCAGCATCTCAGATTGAAGAACTTTTAGATAAATTAACGGTTTCATTGACTGGTGAAGAGCTACAATTTGTGGAAACCATTTATCACAAAGCTATGAAGCTTCAAGTAGAGTTTTTCTCAGCACAACCGATCAATCAAAACACTATTCTACCCTTGTATCAAGCTCTTGGAAGTGATGAGCATAATGTTATTATATGTAGTGGCTTTGACATGACATGTAGTGCTGTTGATTCATGTGCGCTTCTCGCTGATCTGGCAATTATAAAATCATCAAAGATTGTTAAGGTGAATGAGGATGAATCCGTCGATGATGGAAGTTCGTTGGATAATCTTCGTGATGTGTGGAGTAGTCTCCATGGTCAGTATGTTAAAGAATATGAAGAGTGTATCGACAGCATCATGCTGAGCGAGAAAGGTATAGTTTGTAGCTGACCTGTCTTTGACTGTTGATTTATGTGATTATTCCTGGGCCATATATGTTAGAGTTACGGATATAAATTAAATATAGCATGACCGGACTCGAACTTGAGACTTCGGGATTGCACACTTTACGTATGAGTTTCAATTAATAATAATTATTGTATTAGTTACGAATAATTATTAAATTCACGAAATAAGCACTTAACGGTACCTAGCGACCGTTAGATGAAAAGGCAAGAAGGATCTAGAGATCCCTCTTGGGCTAGGATCGGCCAAACACCCCTATCCCACATCGCCTGGGATAGGAAATGCTCCAAGGTTGGGATAGTATAAATACATGGCCTCATGTATTCATTCATCTCATCCCTTGGTTTACAAAGCAAGCCAATTTCTCCTAGTCCCTCTTTGAGTTACTGCGATTGAAAGCATTCCCAGTGGGTGAGCATTCAATTGCGAAGACTCATTAGTAGTGCTTGCTTCGTGAATCAAGAACCTAGCTTTTCTATTGAAACGCTATTAGTACGTGTGTGTGAGAACGAAGATTTAGCATACTTTTGCTAAAGGTGTTTTCGCCCCATTCGACTTCTCTTAGTCGATCCCTATATTCCCTCTCCTAGGGTTTATAAGTTCTTGTTCTTGGAAGCAATCAAGAGGTACGCATTTCCTTTTATGTTTGGTTAATTAATTACTTGTATTTGATCTTTTCCGCTGCGTACTCTTAGATGTTTATGTGTTTATGTCTTTTATATTATTCACATATTCCAACAGTGGCATCAAGAGCCGTTAATACATTGTAATTAATTACCTTAAACACATAAAAAAAGGAATTGTTATGATTATTGCATGTTTTGTGTTCTTGTTTTTTCAATTATTCATAAACCCTAGATTGTTTTGTCGACTTTTATTTATGTTAATATGTCGAATTTTTTGAAAATATTAGGGTTTTATGATTTTGAATAAAACTTGTAGAAACCCTAGGTTGCATGCAATATTTATGTGTAATGGATATTTGAGATATGCCGTTTGGTTGCGTTCCTCTACATGATTTGATTGTTACATGTACTATATGGGACTCCATAACAAACCATGCATGTGTTGTTATGGATTTATCATGATTCTTATGCGTTTTTTATAATTAATGTGTTGTTTTTAGTAAATAATATGGTTATATAGATTACTAAAACTTAGTTAATTATAAAATTAGGGAAGACCTGATTTATATCATGCATGCTATATCAATGTGTGTTTATTGTATACATCTATCGTAGGGCTTACGCAACCAAAACCTTTTGGTGTATGTGGTCCATTGGTACATAGCTCGAAAACCAATGGGAGTCTTAGATCGTGTATACATGTTAATTGGTTATTATATGCATGTTCATTATTTGTTGGTTGTATTATTTTGCTTTTGTTTTATTTAAAGTAAGCAAAAGGGTGATTTGAAAAATAAAATAATAAACCGGACTAATAATGGTGAAACCTTGTTTTGAGCCAAAATCTTAAACTTTTAATTGATTGGATGCGACGGTACAACGTGCTTTCAAGGCCAAATGACAAACTGTGTGGTGGGTATAAGTGGAACTAAGTTTTTTAAGAGGTTCGCCCCTACGAACGTTCCGCGCTCGCTTGTGCGTCATCTTGAAACACGATTGTACGAAGCACCTTAAGGCAAAGTTGTAAGTCTCTCAACGCCTCAATTAAAACTTTGTAGATTCGTGCTCACGTAAAGAAACAAATAAAAAAAAGGTTTTACTTAAATCATATGTTACAAGATGAATGCATGACATCTTTGTACATATATTTTGATTACACACATCAAAATTAAATACCCTTAAATTTAAGTTATATGCCACCCAATGAAACGGAAACACCTAAAGTTGTGATCTACGTCAGGGCATAACCTGACTAGGTCATGATAGAAGGGCAAATTCCATGGTTTCATCACTTACAGATCAACTGGGGTAATGAAATTATGTAATGTTGCTGTTTCTTAAGTTGGTTAACTTAATTGAGTTGATAGTGAGATTGCTGATCACTCAAGGCATAAGATGGGGATAAAACATGCTTACATTGCAACTGCGGTTGGCAAATATGTAAATCCCATACTTTCTAGGAATTGCAATGGAATATTGGCAATTGGATTCGAACCGTACCTTATTGAATACGATCATCACTAGCAGATCAACTGGTGTGATGATTCTATGTCAATTTGGATCCTAGTTTTTCAGTGAAAATTAAATGGTTATATGTTTATGAACCATGGGTGTTTAATTTTCTTGAAAGATTCTATTATCGAAAATACTAAAATTGAATTTTGAAAATTCTTTTCAATGTATAAACGCAACGTTAAACCGTAAACGTGGTTTGGTCTTAATTGATCTATTTCTGCTTTCAAACATAATGTTTGATTGAGAAATATTTACTGAAAAGACAAACAAAGTCTCTTTTCCATGAAAGAAGAATGAGACTCAATCCTATTCCTTTTCATGATTGAGAAAGGTATAAAGGAACATTAGAACGTTAAACCGTAAACGTGGTTTGGTCTTAATTGATCTATTTTTGCCTTCAAACATGATGTTTGATTGAGAAATATTTACTGGAAAGACAAACAAAGTCTCTTTTCCATGAAAGAAGAATGAGACTCAATCCTATTCCTTTTCATGATTGAGAAAGGTATAAAGGAACATTAGAACGTTAAACCGTAAACGTGGTTTGGTCTTAATTGATCTATTTTTGCCTTCAAACATGATGTTTGATTGAGAAATATTTACTGGAAAGACAAACAAAGTCTCTTTTCCATGAAAGAAGAATGAGACTCAATCCTATTCCTTTTCATGATTGAGAAAGGTATAAAGGAACATTAGAATCGTCTACATTCTAATATAACTCATAGCAATCTTTAATAATTGCACATCTTATTTCATTACCCTAATTTGGTGAATGAATTCCACTATAACAAACATGACATTTGGTTAAATGGAAATATGAGTTATTAGAAGCTAGACAGATTACCGCAAAATTGGTAAAAGGCAAGCTAGAATTTTATCTAGTTGTTGTGCTTTGAAGGTGCTACATACCATGATGGGGATGGTAGACCTAATTGAAGAAGAAATTGCATACCCAATTTTTCAAGTTAATTGCAATTGATGGATATTCCATCATTGTCTAAGTAGAATACATTCTTTGAGTACCTTAGTATGTATTACGTAAGGAATTACCCAAAGGTGTAGGAAAGTAAGCAGCACGCTATTTGCTTTTACTGTGTTTTGAAACACTTATAATGTTGTCAAATCCAGTGGGAGCATTGTGTTGTAATTACTGAATATAGAATTATTGTTAAGTTCTCTAATTCAGTGGGAGCTACAAGCTTTATGTCCTGTGTAGTAACCAAAATTATCTTCAAGATAATTACTTTCCAATTGTAGACACGTATGTTTTAAGGATAGCTATGGGCGTTTCCTTACTAAACAAAGTAAATTCTACATCTACTTGTTAAGTCTATGACACAAACCATATTGAATCATATAAACAAACCTGTGTAGTGTTGTTTATATACTACATGATATTGTTCCATGCACAAGTGGGAGAATTAGTTACTGTGTGCAAAGGAACAATACATAGAAATATGATTGAAGGATTATCTTAACTGCAAGATAAGAGATCTAAGTTCTAATAGGACTTATACATTTAATGTGTAAAATTATCTTATGTAGAACTTGTGTCAAGATTATAACAAATACTACTTTTATGTCTTAGGATATTCAAACTAAAGAAACATTTGAAATTACAATTTACGTCAGGGTGTAACTTGGCTAGATTGCAATGGAAGGGTGAACTACATGATTTCATTACTAGCAGATCAACTGATGTAATGAAGTTATGTAAGTTTGCAGTTTCTTAAATTGGATCATTCATAAAATGACATAAGCAAATGGAGTAGTAAATTAACTTGAAATTACTATTGAAACCAAATGGTGGTGTTCACAAATACTTTAGTTATATATGTTTACATCTTCTGATAAACATGAAGTCTTTTAACTATTACAAGACTTATAATAAAGTAAGACGTTAACTTGTATGTTTTAAACAAGAAATCATTGAGGTAATGATTTATAACGTATAGTGGGATTATAACTGTTATGTCTTTTGATTTGGTCAAAGAGTACTTGTGTTATAAAGCATGCAATTGGCTTGAAAAATCTATTTCACCATTAACTTGATTTAGTTGGTAAATAGGTAAGCCAAAACGATATAAATTTATCTTAAATATTGTAAGAATGACTTACAAATGTTAATCCTAATGAAATACATGATGTGTATGGTATGTTCAGTTAGGAAAATCAAACTCTTGTAATAATTGTTTGATTAAAGATAATTATATCTTCTATTCTTCCTAAAGATGTCAAGGTTAGAAAATTGAGTATGGATTGAATATACTCAATAAGACTCCAACCTAGAAGATTAAATAAGACATTAAGAAATGTGATGAATCACATTAAGTCTTAAAATTGAAGTTCAGAATTTGTTAAACTACTTATAAGTAGGTTATTAACAAATTAAGACTAGGAACTATCAATATGTGTTTGTAAAAAATCCCAAAAGAGAACAAGTTTGTGTTGCTCTAATTGCTGAGTATTTATTGTTAATATATAAATTGCAAAAGGCAAGTGGGAGTTCTATCTTGATAAGATAAAACTACAATATACATAATCTTCTAAACACTAGCAAAATCATAATGAGGATTAAACATGTTAATGATTAATCTCAAGATGATGGAATTATCATTCATAGATCTGCAAGGATATCTCAAATATTTGTAAAATGTATTGAGAATTATGAGTTACAGGATTATGATAAACCTGTTAATAAATTGCAAATATTTTATTTGGCAAATTACTCATGCTATGGATGGCTAGATGCAGTCCAAAAGGATAACTAGTTTGGAAACGTAGTTGATCTAAAAACTCTATAGTCATACTATAGAATATAATGATTTTCTACAAAGGGAATGAAAATCCTGGAGATTTAAATTCTGGTGTAGAAATCATATGGACGAGATTGTATACATATTTTAATGCATGCCTTATGACAAGATTATTAATCATACTTAAGTAATTGACTATGATTGAATACTCTTTTCTAAGCACATTAAAGATTCAAAGATAGTAATTGTCATACTCATTTTATGAATATGAAATTATGGATTATAAAACTCTTTCTTGTATAATTACTTAAGCGAGGACGATAAGTAATTGAGAGCTTTATGAATTCATTTAATCTTTGAAAGTATACAAAATGCAAGAATCCAAGTATGGATAAATGCATGCATCATGGAGATAAGTCTTATGTTTAAAATATTAAATCCTTAGATTTATAAATTTTAACACTTAATTTATAATAAAGAATAAACTCCTATTAATTAATCAATAGCTTAAGTGTAGTAGGTTCAAACAAATCTGAAAAACTCTTTGCCATGTATTTTTTAAGATATCTTAATAATGTTGCATTCATTTCAAATGTTGTTAATAATAAAATGACAATTGAGATTTTGAATTTTTCTATAATGTGGCCGTTCATTTATAATAGTTGTGAAAACTTGAAAGCATGAGATCTTATATCCCTTGGAAGATATTCCTTAAAATAAAC
>LBNU01009443.1:17314-46580 GCA_014162995.1 Artemisia annua
AAAATGGAAAACCGGGGCATTTTAGGGAATAAATGATTTCATATCTCTTTTGAACGTTTTTCTACTTTTCAAAGTTAGTAAAGAGAGGTGAGAAATTATTTATCTCTAAAGCGTGACGTGATTACATTGCGTGAGGACACGCAATACCTTAGTCTGGGGGATTTTGGTATGTGCTTATTCACATACCTTTTATTCACCATTTTCAGGCTCTATAAGACCAAAAACTAACGTTAAATGCCAAAGATATCGTGTTTTTGTGTTTGTGATCGTGCAGGGAAGGATATTGCATAAATGGCACAAAAATCAACCAAAAAGCCCTAAAACGAGCACGAGGTGTGAAAGAGAGTCTTAAAGCCGAGTCAACGATGATATTTACTTAAGAAAAGCCCAAGACGAATGTATTCCTTAAAGGCTCGAAGAAAAATTCATGAGACACTTTACTGAAGCTCAAAGAGAATTTCAAGAAAAGTCCTCCACATTTAAGCAAGATGTCGCTTTTAAATCTTTTGAAGACCTTTGGAAGAAACGTCAACTCGAGTCCTCAAGATTACATTAGTGTTACGTTTAATATTTAAGAACGTTTAGTAGTTTGTAACATAGTTTTAGTTCAATATCATGAATTGTAAAGGTTCAAGGGCTAGACGTGCAACATTGCCAAACATGTGCAAGCTCTTGACCTATAAATAGATGATTAAACCTCATTGTGAAGGTTGGTTAGTCTTTAGGTTAGATTTAGGAATAGTGTAGATTTTATATTTTGGTAATGAAGTTTTAGTAAGTTTTTATTTGCTTTTTCTCTCTACTCTCTCTCTAGATTTCTCCTTAATCCTTACATGTTTTGAGTTTTGTTAATCTTTATTTTACAAAAACTTAATCTGTTTCACAATCTTTTACAAGTTCTTCATCACCTTTACATGTTATTATTCAAATAATAAATATTATGGGCTAGGGCTTGTAAGTTTTCGTGGCTTATTTAGCTTATATAAGCTTATTTAGCTTTTAAAAACTAGTTCTTCATTTAGATCTTATTAGTTTTCATTTGATTTCAAGCTTTTATTCACGTTAAAAGAGTCCAAATACGTTTTTTTTAGGGTTTAGCGAGTTTAGTTTCAAGGGATTTGCGAGTATCATTTTCTTGTTAAAGTTAGCGAGTATGGTCTTCATTCCTTAGCGAGTATGATAATTTTTTGATAATTAGCGAGTATGAAAAATGGTTTATTGCGAGTATGGAGCATGATTCTAGCGAGTATGGGTTCTTGGCTAGCGAGTATGACTCTTTTGTTTGCGAGTATGGTTTGTGTTTGTTGCAAGTATGGCCTAGTTTAGTTCTTAGCGAGTATGAACAACACATTAGCGAGTATGGGATTGATCGCGGTAAACTAAGCGGTGAAGCTTGTAAACCACGGGTCGTAGTCCCAACGAGGGTTGAATGGATCTTGTCGTTCAAAACCGTGAGTTATGTGATATGAATAGGTTTAAAGATGATTGGTGTTTTAGTTACACTACGAAACGTTATTAAGAATTTAAAAGAAGTAAAACTTGTTAAAGAAGCTAAAATAAACGAGAAAAGAAAGCATAATCGTGAAAGGAAATAAAAGAAAGAAAGAAATGAAAATGAAATAAGTATGTAAAATGTTTTTGGTTTTTAGATTTAGTAAATGAAAGAAAAGAAACGAAAATGTTTGAAAGAAAATAAACTAAGTTAATAGAGTTTAAAGAAAATTCGGCAGAGTAACGTTAAGAAAATGATTTAAAGAAAACTTCACTCGATAAACGATGAAGTGACAATAAGCCTAGCTCGGCTTGAAAAATAAATAAAACAAATGAAGAACGAAAGACTTGACACAAAATAACCAAACTCGCTATATAAAAAAAATGAAACTCGCTAATGTATTAGAACCATACTCGCTACTATTTGGACATCCATACTCGCTATAAACTATAGTACCATACTCGCTAGGAATTTTAAATTCAATACTCGCTACTACTTAAAAATGATACTCGCTAAGAAAAAAAATGCCCATACTCGCTAAGACCATAAAAATCCATACTCGCTGGTTTTTGTAGCCAAGACATACTCGCTACAAAGATAGCGTACTCGCTATCATGTATCCCAACTCGCTAGACCCTAAAAAAAAACATACTCGCTAAGGAAAAATCTTGCAACTCGCTAAACCCTAAGAAAATTGTACTTGGACTTTTTAACGTGAGGAAATTTTATAAAAAGTAAATAAAACTTATGAAAACTTAATAAAAATACGTTTAGACACTAAAATAAGCTTAAAAATAAGCAAATAAGCCACGACTTATTTTGCAAGCCCTAGCCCATAAGCTATTTTATGCGACTCAAATAAAAACCATGCAAAGGTGGTAAGAAAATTTATAAAAGCTGAAAAAAACCCCACTCTCCCTGTGTGTGGCGATTTTGGCGACTGCGATTCAACGAAAATCCTACATCCCAAAATTGTCTATCCCTATTACATAATTGGTCAATCTAATTAATTATCCTAATTGGTCCACTCATGATTTCTTGATTATTTTAAGATCAATTCGTGGGTCAATTGTGGTTATATTTATTGATCAAATTGTGTAGGGACTATTGTTTGTTGCTTAAGATTCTTAATTGGTATAATTATTTTATTCGCAAAGGTTTGTTAACATTGTCGGATCTGTTTGCTTTAATTCTTCCAATCTTCAAATCGTGGGTCGTTTTCACCATGGTTTAGATAAGGTGATGTTTTGTTTGGTTTGAATGGTGATGGGAACGGGAGAGGAGAATACGTATTCGTTGTCGAATGTGACTGTGAGAAAACTAAAGAAGTCACGAAGGAATGCTACCATGAACGATACTAGTAACCCTTCTGTTGTGGCAAACACTGTTGTGACTGATAGGGCTGATAGTGTTGATTTGAATGCCACTCAATTAGGCGCTACGGCACCAGCCCCTCCTGTTCAGGTGAATGCAACCGAGCGTGAGGTTCATGTGGAGCCGGTTCCACAAGCTTCAGGTCTTAAACATGCTTTAGATCCTAGTATAGCGACTGACGATCAAACCAAATCTATTAAAAGTAAGCACGATTATATTAATGTTTTGTTTGGTGTGTCGCTTAAAACACTGAAGGATATTGATGATTTCACTAAGGGTTGTGAAGCTGGTACATATTCGGTGTGGAATGAATTGGAAAGTGATGTTCGAACTATGGTTATAGAAGCTGTTTGTGGTTTGGCGGTGGCTTTTAATGCTGAAACAATTGCTAAATCTACGACCCCTAAACCTACTCATGAGTCTCCTATTGTCCAAGCTGTGGACATCAATGCTAATGCACCATCCTATGCTGGAGCTACGGGTTTCAAGGGTAATAACCATTCTAAAATTGATACTAATTTTCGTCCCTTGGTTGCCGAACCCGTATTTGAAGGTGTTAATATCTCTATTCCCCACAAAGTGGTTGAAAAGGTTAGTTCTCGGTTGGAACACACCTTGTATGGCTATTTTATTGGAAAGAGGATGGCGTTTCCAGTTGTTGAATACTATGCTAGGAATAACTGGGCGAAACATGGACTGAAAAGGATTATGATGAATTCCAAAGGCTTCTTTTTCTTTAAATTTGATACACAGGTTGGTTTAGAAGCTGTTTTGGAAAGTGGTCCGTGGATGATACGTAAATCTCCAATAATTCTCAAGAAATGGTCTATGGATACTAGTTTGTGTAAGGAAGAATTTACTCGCATCCCGGTATGGGTTAAATTGCATGATGTTCCTATTCAAGTTTTTGAAGAGGATGGTATTAGTTTGATTGCTACATTCATTGGTAAACATGTTATGCTTGACTCTTACACGAGCTCTATGTGTAAGGATTCTTGGGGCAGGAGTAGTTTTGCTAGGTGCCTTATTGAGGTCAGTTCTGAGGCTGAGCTTGTGGATGTTGTGACTATTGGTTTTCCTTCACTTTCTGGGGAGGGTTTTACTAAAGCTACTATCCGTGTTGAATATGAATGGAGGCCTCCCAGGTGTAATATATGCAAGATATTTGGTCATATTCATGATCAATGTCCTAAACAGGTGGTGAGTCCTCCTATTGTTCCACATGTTATTACTCCTACCGAGGTACTCAATCATGACGGTTTCCAAACGGTGGGTAAGGAAAAGAAGAAGGGTAAACCCAAGTCTACTCATGGAAGTCAGTTTGTTGGTCCATCGGTTAAACAGTTCATATATGTTCCAAAGGCGGCAACTAGTGAACCTAAGAAGGGAGCTACTACTATGGGTAATGCATCTAAATCGTCGTCTGTGTTGAAGTCTATTGGCAATTCCTCTAAGGAAGGTAATATTACTACATCTAATTCGTATTCTGCATTGGTGAATGATGAAGATGCAGATGAAGAAGATGTTGAAAATGTTTATGATGAATCGGCTAACTTACTTAAAAATCTAAATACAGGTGAAAGTTCATCTTTCGCGGTACCTGCTGGTTAGCTTGTTTCAGTTGATTTTCTAGGTGAATTATTTGTTTCTAGAGTTGTAAGTGCTTATGGCATGTCATAAGCACTAGGTTTATGTGCTTATCAAGCTTTGTTAGCTTGAGGTTAATATGGTACTTCAGCCATATTCCATTTGTACTTAACTTTTTTCGGTTTTAATATATTTACCGGGGTAACCCTTTACCTATTTATTTATTTAAATAGCTTACTTAAAAAATAATAATAAAAAATAAAAATTAAAATTAAGATCCTTTCATATTCTATTTGAACATGAGAGACAATGTTGAGTTTTTGTGAGATAAAACTTAATTTTCGATAAGTTAAAGGTTTTACATAGATGACTCACTTTTGTTTTCACACACACACACACACACACAAAAAAAAAAAAAAAAAAAAAAAAAAAAAAAAAAAAAAAAAAAAAAAAAAAAAAAAAAAAAAAAAAAAAAAAAAAAAAAACTCAACATTACACCAAACAAAATAAGCTTAACTGACTGTAGAAAGACATCATAATGAGAAACGCACTAGCTGTTTAAATTCACCAATACAGGAAAGGTAAAAGTAGATGCAACTTCAAAGCTTTTGAAATGGGTCGATTAGTATCAAGTCACACCCCTAATGGGTTAGAACAGTCAAAACAGCTGTTGATGAGCCCTTCTTAGTTCTTACGCAGATCGCATTCTCTTTATTATGGTAAAAGCTCAGAGTATAAACTAACAGTATTTTAGTAAGAAATTTGTAGCTCCTCTAAAATTTTGCCCTGGGAATTTAAATTTCGTAATTAGCAAGGGTATTCAAGAGCTGAACCACATAAAACAGTATGTTTGTAGTGTAAATCTGCAATAAAAAAACGAAAACATGCAAATAGACAAATTGGTAAACAAAATATACTAACATGAAGTCATCTCCCAAGCAGTCGATTTCGTCTCATTTGTTAACACCAAATCATCAAGGAAAAATCCCTCGACCAGTACATACAATAATCGTCATGTTTTGATGGATTGTAAATAAAACTCGACTGAATCACAACTAAACTACGAAAGCCTACATCTCCATGCCCTCATATACCCAGTAGTTCTCCTTACGAACTTCCGCCTCTTCTTCAGGAGTGAAATCATTAGTGATGTTGAAATACTTACGAATTTCTTTAGGAGGCTTGCCTTTCATCCAGTTCGCAACCGATTGACACATCAAATCTTGTAGCTTCTCCATGTTAAGATAGTTGGTAGCCTAAAATAATTTGAAAAAAATAAAACAAGTTAGCAAAATATTCACAAACCAGGACGGACACATCTCTACTAACAGATGCAGGAGAAAACCAACGAATCTACAAATAAACAATATTACAATGCACTAACAAATATAACAATGTATCAAGAATCTAAAAACCATGAACAATGTATCAAGAATCTAAAGTGATCGATTATTCGATTGTCTACAGGTAGAACAGAACCAATAACTTATTTTTTATTTATGTTTAACCTTTTAGTAAGGGGTGAAATTCATCGGAGAGTGATGAAGTTTATGTTTTGTTTCAATTTAGTCACTTAAACCTTCTTCTTTATTATGACTGTGTAATAGGGAGGTCACCCACGCATTGGTGACCTCCAAAGATGCGTCCTCCTTAGAACCCTCCTACCCACTCACGCGTCCTTAGCACGAAAAAGGGAGAAGTCGGTCTACCGACTTCTGAAGTTTGTTGTTAAAGGAATAGGGGTGGGTGTTTAACTGTTTATTAGTATGGTACAACCAATCAATGCAATTTTTTTTTTTTTGAATATTTACACAATAACAATATTTGTTTGAATGACTTAGGGCGTGCTTGGTTCAAACTCGGGAAAGGCAATGATAATGGTGGGGAAAGGGAAAGAAAAGTATTCCCCCCAATTTATTTGGGTAATGGCCAATTACCCACTAGTGGGTAATGGGTCATTGCATTATACTCTACCAAGCACCTTTTTTCATTATCTTACCCATTCGGCATGACCCCCTACCAAGCATGCCCTAATTAGAACAATCATTGTTAAATGACACTTTCCTTTTGTGAATTGGTTAAATACCTGTTTTTTAGGGGGCGTTTGTTTTAGCTTTTATATAGGGCTTATGAACTTATATAACAAAAATAAGCCCATTGAAGTATTTGGATAAGCTTAGGCTTACTAGCTTATATAAGGTCGTTTTTGATAAGCCACATCTTTTTGCTTATGGGCTTATACATCTCATAAGTTTTTTTCCACTTTTCTATCATAAACATCCAAACACACATTTCTGCTAATATTTCATAAACTCTTTTTTCTAGCTAATTTTGGAACTCATTTTTTCTATCATAAGTAGAATATCAAAGCAAAAACAAACATAAACTTATTATGATATAACAAGCTTATATACGTAAATAAGCTTATATAACAAAAATAAGCCTAATCAAGTGTTTAGCTAAGCTTATATGTGGTTGGGCTTATAAACTTATACGGGTTTTTTCATAAATCATAAGCCCTAATTGTGTGGCTTGGCTCACTATAAGGGATGTTATATAAAAGTACTCTGAGGGTGTTTGTTTCAGCTTATAATATGTTGCTTATGAACTTATTTATCTTTCGGTTTATATTTCATAAGCCCCAATTTTTGGGCTTATTTTGAGACTTGTGGGCTTATATAAGTTTATTATGATATGATAAACTTATAGAAGCCATAAGTCTCAAAATAAGCCGGAAAATTGAGGTTTACTGTAAACCGAAGCCCACATATAAACTTAAACAAACACCCCCTGTAATACCCTACTTTTTTGTCATTTTACCCATTAGTTATAATAAGCTAAAACAAACATCAAACATGTGCTTATAAGTCATAAACCACTTATAAAATATAACCCTAAGCCCAAATCATAATCTTCACAAACACCCCCTAAATTTCAAAATAAGCCGAAAAAATATAACTCACAAGCCCAAAATAAGCTTAAAACAAACACCCCATCACACCAAAAACCAGCCAAATAATTTATAAAAAAAAACAAATAGTAATAAAAGAAAATCAACCTCAATGATGTCAAACATATCAGGGCGATCAGGTCTAGAAAACTCAGCATCAAACTCTTTCAACTCATCCTCAGCAGCCTGTTCAGTTTTCTTAGAAGACTCAGCATGTTTCTTACAATACTCAATAACCTTTGACAAGATGTCGCTGTTCACTTTAGGTAAAGGGATGACGGCATCAGCACAACCGTCTTCGATCATGTTTTTGATTGCCAGTGACTGCATCGCCACTTCCTCATCTAGCTCAAACGTCACGCCGTCTGAAGTCATCACGGAAACCATCTTGTTCTTTCTTGATGATGATGATGATGAACATGAAGCCGACATTGTTATTGTTATCAGAATGAAAATGAAACCCTAATTTTGGATTTTGGGGGTTGTGTGTGTGTGTTTGGGCNTTTTTTTTTTGAACAAGGTTTTTTATGTGTTGAGAAGTGGTTGTTTTGACTTAGGGCCGAGCAAAACCTGACCGACACCCGAAAACCGTCCCGATCCTGACGTTTCGAATTGTCCCGAATCTCGAACCGACCATACTTGGGTCGGGACTCGGTTTGGGTTTTTCAGCTTGTCGGGATTCGTCGGGAGTCGGGAGTCGAGATTACAAAGAAAAACCATACAAATCGATTTCGTTTCGGGACTCGGGACGGGATTCGGGCTAGACTCGGGTCAGGATTCGGTTAGGATTTTCAAGCTTGTCGGGATTCGGGCTTCGTCGGGACGGGTCGGGTTCCGGCCCGATGCACACCCCTTTTTTGACTAGTGTCTTTGGCTTTACTTTGGTTACGGACTAGTTTTTTTATTAGAAAAGGTTAAGGGAATGTTTGGTTTTATGTTTGATTCTCTCTAAACACATTTTTTGTGCGGATATGTGATGTCTGTTTCTAGATAATCATCGTTGCAAAACAAGGCCAACAAGTTCAAGTAATCGTTATTTAAGCGCTACTAAACCATCAACTTTTTCGATTAATGTAAATCAGTCAAACAAGTCGGTCAACCGTGGTAAATGATTGTCAACGGTAGTCAAACTTGTCGGAAACTTGCAAATCTTCGTGAAAAATCATTTATAATCGTTGTTTATATCTATTACAAGTTGGTTTTCTTAAAGAGAATCTTGCCGGGAATACCCAAAACTAGCCAGAAATACCCGGCACTTGCAAAGAATGCTAATCCGATTAATCATCAATTAATCTTGCCAAGACCGATTACGAGCTACAAGAGAGTCGACCGCTCAATTATCGATTCATGATTTTTGTAGCCTTTAGATAAATAAATATTTATTGTTTATTTTGCATGCTAAATAAGTGTAATAATATAATTATGTAAATAAGTGACTTATTCAAAATTTACTATCCTTCACTGAGTCATGCTTCTAAAATAAGTTGCTAACAAGACGCTCTTTGACTTAGATTAAAAATTTTCTCAAGAAAAAATTACATGTTTCGACTTTGTGGTTTACTAAAATCCAAACTCATCTTCTGATAGATCTTAATTACATAGACAATATAATCCCTCATTTTCATATTCTTTAAAAATAAAAAAGAAAAAAAATGAAAAATCCGTGTAATAAAGATAGGAATTATATGTGTAATAAAAAAAATTATAAATTATACACAGATGATCCTAATTTTATAGAATATAGATCATCAATGCTACTAGTTTAAAAACTAAAAATCACTTGTTTAACCGAATAGGGGAAAAGAGTAAGTTTGAGCGAACCATATAGATGAACTATGTAATTATTTTTCTCAATTACAACATTTAAGTTGAAATTAAAAAAAAAAAAAAANGTAAATAACACATAGTGAGAAGAAAATTTGAAATGAGAAGAATGAGAAGAAATTTCAGTCACACATTTCAAATGAGGGGGAGAAATTTAAGGGGAGATGCATCTAAGTTTGTAGGTGCATCTTAAATGTGCGGTTGTGATTTCTTCTCACCCTTCTCATTTTAATTTTATTTCTCATTTGATCCTAACTCTACTTACCAATACTAAGCAACGCTTTTACTTATTATGCCAAACACGATTGTTTTTAATGGATAATAACAGTGTTTACACCGTCCAATGACGCTAGTTATAAAACACAAGTCAAACTTGAATTTCAAATTGAAAGCTAAGACAGGCTTGGGTTAAACTTTGAACTCGAGTTTTAGTATGATAAAGTTTAACATTATTGAACTTGACGCGTCTCGGTTACATTATACAAACACCGATTTGTTTTCAACATCTTTAAATATACTTGAATGACAATTCATTGTAAAGTTTGTGTCAGACTTAAATTGAATATTTGATTTGGTAAACAAATATATCTAAAAGATATTCATGTCACATACACTCCATTAATTCAATGCATATCACTTTTTCTTTCACCAAATTGCCACTGATATAAGACTTAATACTTATGAGACAGGGGAAATACTTGATTTGACTTGATACTCAAATCTCATGCTCAAGCGGAGTTAAGATTCTTGGCATTACACCCTCTTGTCAAAACAAAAAAGCCTCACTAAACAATTAAATTTGGCTATCATTCAGCCCAAACTCCTTAAAAGGCACATACCAAACGCACCGCGGCCTTTAGTTCTTTACTAAAGATCATGTTTTGGGTTTTCGTGTCGAGTTAAAGCTACAAAATATTCGACATGTGACGCGGGCTTTATTCTATTTAGGTTAAATAACATTTTTATAACCCTTGTACCTAGAGACAATTTGTTTAGATAGAATGGTCAAGGATATGTTCTTCAAAAACAGGGTTGAGTATCACGTATGCGAGGACATCCACTAACTTGTTTTCGAGCTAGTTTGTTTGATTCAAACGACCAAAAAGAAAGAACAAACTACAGCTAAGAATGAAGAAACTAATGAAAGACATGTTGTTCCTTACTGCCTTGGTACTTTTGTTTATATTGACATTAAAATACGCTTTGCATTTCACGGGTCTTTTCATATATTTGTATTCTTAGCACTATGCAAAATGGGAACATACAAAAAGAAGACTTATACTGTGTTGTTTTCAAGTTAAGCAAAAGGGATGAAAGAAAAAAAATGATAAAAGTTGTGTTCTTATTATTTTTTATTTTTTTTAGGAATGAAAGTGAAAGAAAAGGGGTAAAAGTGGAAGGATTTTGATTTCGAAACTTTCACCCCACTTTTAGGGTCAAAGACAACTTTTCTTCCTCTTTCTTTCTTTACTTAACATCCGCTTGGTTTGCTCTCACGAATCACAATCGGTATGAGTTTCGGTATAAAGTAGAATGAGAATAGATATGAGTTAAGTAATTAAATCCAATATTATTGTTTGGTTTGTTTATCATATTTGATTATCTTGTTAAAAATATGAGAAAGAATGTAGGCTCGGGAATGAAACTATCATATCATATCAATTTGGTGCTATCAAATATAGAACACATTTGTATATCATTTCTAATTTGAAAGTCAAGAGTTTCAACCAAACAACATTAATGGCATGAAAATTCATTCATTCATTTCTATTCCGGTATACCAAACGCACCCTTACTCTTTTATTTCCTTTACTTTCATTTTATTCTTATTTACTTTTATTTTTTTGGAACAGTGTAAGCATCATACATTCACCTATTCGAAGCAGTTGGAGATGAAGTGAACCAACACATCACTTTCACTTAATGACCCGGTAACTCGGTAAGCCAAATCGGTTATCGATGAGATTGACACAATCATGACTATAAGAAAAGCACTGGAAGGAATGTGATTATCTCCTAATTAACTAAAGTTGCATTGCTTATGAGCGGGTCGATTTGGTTAAGTGATAATTCTAACAGGTAAAAGAAGAAATCAGCTTTAAAAGGATTGGTTTAAATGGGTCAAGAGTCGCCCAAAGCGCATTATTAATGCATTATATCTCCTGTGTTTACTGTAGCGGATTCATTACTACGACTACTTAAGAAGTCGGTAGCTGCAACAATATATTTTTTGTTTGTCACTATCATCTTCCTACTAGCCGATCTTGTCATAAAACATATTTGCGAGCACTCGGTTCATCAACAAAACATCCCTAGAATAATATTTAGAAAATTTGTCATGTTTTTTTGAGTTATAATCTAAACTAGGATCATAACTAAACTACAAAAGCCAGCATATGTTTACTCAAAGCCCTCAAATGCCCAGGCGTGTTCAGCACGGAGTGCCGCCTCTTCTTCAGGAGTAAAATCATTCTTGATGTTGAGTATCGTACGGATTTCTTCAGGAGTCTTGCCTTTTATCCTGTCGACAATCGTGTGACACATCAGGTCTATTAGCTTCTTGATGTCAAGAAAGTTGGCAGCCTGAAACAATTAAAAAAAAAACACAAAACAAGTTAGCAAACTATTCACAAACCAAGACACGTCTACTAATACATACAGGACAACACCAACGAATCTTCATGGACTTGGTTTTTAAAGCATCTAAGAGGTGGCATAAAACTAAAGATGGACAAGAATTGACTTTTATGTCTGATAAGCAAAAGGTATGATCTCTTTGGTTAAGTCTAAATCTTAGGATCAGTTATAATAGTTCTTTTGTTTAAAAGGGCTTGGTGCAATGCTCGTTATAGGTTTTTTATGTACCAATAACCTCGCCATCCATGTTATAGCTGCACCATTAACCGGTGTTATAGGGTCACCGCCATTGGCATAACGCAAGTTATTCGTTTTTTATTTTCTTTTTTCTTTTCGTTTGTGTAGAAGTGGTTTTTTTTGGTTGTGTGTTATAGGAATGTTATTGGGGAGGGTGTTTTCCAAGTTTTGTGTTATAGGAATTAAAGTTGACGTGGCGCGCGGTCGGCGCGGATAACCCACAGATAACACAAACTGCACCTAGCCCTCTAATTGTAGGTTGTTTTATGTCCAGTGATAATTAAACGCAGTTGAAGAACTTTTCCCACAAGCTGAACACAGATATGTGCACATCACATATATGCAAACTGGTATTCGATTTTTCGCTGTGGACAACTCAAAATGGCATTCAATTCAGTTGCCAAGTGCGCAAACGAGGCACAAATGAATCAAAGGTCTGATGAGATTGATCACATCCAAAGTTGTGCAAAGCAATCTCTTGAGAGCAAAGACATCAAACAATGGTGTAGGGCTTTTTCCAGGTCATGTACTAAATGTGACTCGTAGATAATTATAGTACTGAAGCTTGGAATTCCGTTTTTATAAGTTCCGGAAGTTAGCCTAATCTTTTACATCAGGGATGTAGTGAATGAAAATTCTACAGCATGTTGTAAATGGAAGTGATATGGAACGGCGACCAGGGGTCCAAGTTTCTGAGCTATTTTAGGAATATGCAGCATTGTGTCCATCTTGGAAACATGACCTGTAGTTGCGGGGCTGGCAGCTCTCAGGTTACCCATGTTCTGATGTTATCGCAGCCATCAGAGTAGAGCAAGAGAACCATTTGAGTATTTGACTATCTGGACAAATGTTATTCTAAGGATATGTTTATTGCAGCATATAGTTATCTGTTATCCAATTGAAGTCATGGGAAGTGTGGAGTTTTGGCCAAACAACGGTCGTGGGGAATTGTTGCCACCTCTCCTAAAAGCAATGCCGGGAAGGCCGAGGAAAGCTAGAAGGAGAAGGAAGTATGAACCAAAAAACCCCGAGAGTAAGCTCTCTCGCACGGAAGAGACATGCATTGTGGAATTTGAAACTCTATCGATCATAACTCAAAGTCATGCCCTCTAAATGATGTAAATGATATAACGCTCTTTTCTACTACATATTTTTCGTAATAGCCAGTATATAGGTTTGAAATTAACTAGTGTAAATGTTGTATAGTTTCTAGCGTGCATTAACCTCACATGATGCAAGTGCAGCTGGAAGGAAGCCTAAACCACACAAGAATACTACTTTGAAGCCTACTAACAAAGCTGCATAGAACTCATTGCTTTTGGAACTGGAATTGGTGTTTTGCGTTTACAAAAATGTTGTCTTTTGTCCTTTCATGATTGTAGGAGTCTAGTTAACTCTTTTCATGTATGGGCCGTTGAATACTTGGATGTGAGGTACTCGCACTAATGATTATTATGTTTCGCGTTTTGCTGCACTAATGAGTATTTGGGACCCGCACCCAAGAGTATTCTGTTTGTATTTGGTCATGTTTTTTTCTAAAAGTAAGATGGGTCAAATGTTTTTAGTAAAACCATTTGACCCATCTTACTGTTAGGTGCATAGTTATTGTGCAATTTATATGTATGCGCAGAAAAACATAAACTGTAATTTAGATGTTTTTAATAAGTTGGGATGGAGTAATCATGTGTCTGAGTAATGTGTTTGCTGTAGAGATTGAGATGGAAACAAATGAGAACTATACAACTCATTTGTTTTTCATAAACCCAATGCTAAACCGCGTTTTGGTCAATAAATAAACAATAATACAAGTCATGAACAAATATATAACAACATAAAGACGGTACAATGTGCCAAGACTCTAAAGACGATTAATAATGCAGTCTACAGAAAGTGATAGATTGTTTCCAAGTCATCTAATGGTGTGCAAGGGTACACGCCGGGAACAATAACTTATATTTTAACCTTCTAGGAATTGGTTAAGTAACTGGTTTTTTAGGGGGCGTTTGTTTAAGCTTATATATGGGCTTATATGTTTTCCGTTTATGTTTCATAAGCCTCATTTTTTGGCTTATTTTGAAACTTATGGGCTTATATAAGGGGGCGTTTGTTTAAGCTTATATGTGGGCTTATGAGCTTATTTGATTTCGGCTTATATTTCATAAGCCCCAAATTTCCGGCTTATTTTTGAAACTTATGGGCTTAAATAAGTTTATCATATAATAATAAACTTATATGAGCCCAAAGTCTCAAAATAAGCCGGAAAATTGGGGCAAGACAAATAAGCTCATAAGCCACATATAAGCCTTTAACAAACACCCCCTAAGTTTATAATGTCATATGAAACTAATATAAGCTAAAAAGTTTCAAAATACGCTTAAACAATTGATATTATGAAATAGAAGCCGAAAACAAATAAGCCCATAAATAAGCTTAAACAAACGCCCCCTCACTCAGGCTAATTCTAAAACATTTGGCTATTTTTTTCACCTAAAATTTTAAGGGTTTTCGACAGGACAGGATACAAAACTAACTAAACATTAAAAAACCAAGCCAAAAAAACACATACCAGAAGAATCTGTTGTACCATGTCGGTATCAACTTTAGCAAACTCAGCATCAAACGCTTTCAGTTCCTCAGCAGCCTTATCAACCTTTTCACCAAATGGCTTCCATTCCACAAGATACTTATGACCATCATCGTTTTCACTTGACGGCTGATAAGCAGCATGTTTCTCACAGTAGTCAATAACCTTTGAAACGATGTCGCTAGGGAATGGAATAGGGATGACGTTGTCATCACATTCATCTTCGATTATGTGTTTGATTGCCTGTGACTGGAACGCAACTTTCTCGTCTATCTCAAAGCTCTCACCCTCTTCACTCTTGAGTACAAACATCTTCTTTGATGATGAAGATGATGATGATGAAGCCATGATGATGGTTAGTTGGAAATTGGGGGTGAGTGAAATGACTAATGAGTGAAACCCTTGGTTTTGATTTTGTTTTTTATGTGGTGAGTGAGAACCGGTCCTTGTTTTGAGTAGGATTAACATTTGGAGTCCCTTCACTTTACTTTTTAGATATACTTTCATTTCTTATTTGCATATCTTAGGGCCCGTTTGTTTGAGGGGTGTGGATTTAAAAGAATGGAATGAATCATGAATTACAGTAGTTGTTTGGTTGATTAGGGGCCCACTACAATGGAATCAAAGGGTATTTTGATACCCTTAAACTCATTCCATGCTAAAAGGGTGACACTTTTTTTTTTTTTTTTTTNCCCTATATATGAAGAAAAGAATATGACCTACCTTAGAATTAGATCGGGAATCACCTTAGATCCAAAGGCGAGAAGGAAGAAAGAAAACGAATTGATTGAGAGAGGTAAAACAGGAAACGAAGCTCATGGTCTCTATAATGGAAGCTTTTAGCTTAAGAAGAAAATCCAAACTTCAAAATATCTAATTATAGTTTCTTATTTTATTAAAAATTATATTTAACCCTTCCACTCAAATAAAGTTGCATTTCAATACCTTTTTCTTTCAAGGTCCACAACACTGTAGAATTACACATATATGTATATTTTGTTTAGGGAAACTTAGGGTGCATTTAGTTGAGGAAAAATACCCTTATTTTCATCAAAATGTTTTGTGGAAAATAAGGAAAGCAGAAATCGCATTCAAATCAGTATTTTTCAACAAACTATTTTGCAAAACACAAAATCCCCTATTTCCTAACTTAATAAGGAAAATTACAAAACAAAATTTAGTTGTTTTTCTTGTTTTCATTTTTAACCCACAACCCTCCATCCTCTTCTTCAAAATATAAAATAGTACAAACATTAACTAAACGCGTTTTCTATATTTTCAAGTGTTTTGTGGAGATAAATTTTGTTTCCAAATTTTTACAAAACTAGAGATAGAAATCAAGATAATTTTTTCTCCAACTAAACGCACCCCTAATATTTTCCTTTTTTTTTTAGTATTATGTAACTTCGTAGAATATCACTTATGTTTTTTATGTTAAATACAAATTACTAATGCACTTACTTATATTTTTAACGTTAATATCAAGTCAAAACTAACGATATTTGTTTAGGGCCGCATATTGAAAAAACTAAGGGGTGCTTGGTGGAGGGTTAAGGGGGTGGGGAATGGGTAAGGTATTAATTAAATGTGCTTGGTTAGTGGGGGGTAATTGATTGATTACCCCGTAGTGGGTAATGAACCATTATAGAGTAAATTAGGGAGTAAGGGATTGATTACCCACCTCACTCATTCTTTTGCATTCCATTTCCCTTTCCTTTTCTCTTTCCCCACTTTGAACCAAGCGGGCCCTACTCTGTAGTAACTAATGAAGCATATATGAACCGTTTCCAACATATAGAAGCTACCAAAACTCAACTGTTAACACTTTAACTATTACTCTGTATTTAAACTGTGCTTGATGATTTTTAAATTAGTGTAACTTTGTTAAATTAGACCCGACCCGACTGGTAAGACACATTGCCCTGTGGACTTTTACGTCTAGGTTAATGAACCACTTTGGTTTCTCGGTTGGCTCCGCCACTGTTTGTGAGCTATGATAAATTAGCCTACTAAATACGACGTATTTCTACTCCATTCCTACTCCATTTATAATTTAACAATAATAATGCACTCATTCTACTTCATCACATTCACCAATCAATTTTTCACTTTAACGAATTACAATTGTAGCCTTGTATTTAGGTTTATCATTTACATTTACAAAATCATTATTCAACATATATTCTCATAAACTCCTCATCTAAACGACGTTCGTCGTTACCATGAGCTTCTACTTAACAAGGTTTCTATTAGTCTCGTATTGTTGTGGTAATTAATCAATATTTGTTACAAATATAACTTGTATAGTTATAGTTCTCAAAGAGAAAAACTAAACAAAATAAAAAGTATTGAATGAAATGAATAATTTTGTCTATAGAATAGAAGTTTAACTTCCATCAAGTTTTATATACCAATGAGATGATATGTTAGATGCTAAGTATGATCTAATCATAAAAACTATCATGTTTATAGTAGACAAGAACAAATATATTTATTCCATATATACCATACCAAACCACTAGAAAAGGACAAATATGTTTATTCCATACCAAACCGAGAAAGTAAACGGAGATGGTTTTTGGTTTTAGATTGTTTTATGTAGCCACGAACTTTTCTAAAATAAGAGGGCTTTGCTCAATTCGTGCATGTTTGGCGGCATGTTAATACCCCCGTGAAATTAATTAATCATAAGACTGAAAACCATAATCAACAAGAAAAACTAAAATCGGTTCACATTAGCTTCATAAATCTATATGATGCTAAAGGTCATTCAACTTCAGAGCTGAGTGGAAAGTTTTGTTTATGTGCAATTGAGTTAATAAGTGAAATGACCAAAATAAGGCCATAAGGTAGCTTTTGATATAAGTCTTATTTTCACAAATAAGTTTATAAGAGCTTTGAATTTCATAAGTTTTTGTAAAGAAATCACTTTCGATAAGCTTTTTGACGTAGTTAATTAAATACGTACTTTTATCTACCGATTACGCTTCCGGTTTCCAGCGGGTTCGACCGCGTCACAACGGTTTCCAGCGGGTTCGACCGGGTCACACCAGTTTTCAACAGGTTTGACCTGACCGGTTTTCAACAGGTTTGGCCGGGTCACTCTGGATTTCAACGGGTCCGGCCCGGTTTAAAAAAACATCCATCCAAGTGAGACAAATTATACCTGAGCTTGATGATGCTAATTGTGCTTTTGTTTAGTATCCTTGTAGTGTGAGATGAGGAGGTGTCTGCACTTACATGGTCTGCTGGTATGATAGCATAGTTGGAAAGTTAGTCAAGTTCTAGCATATTCTTGATAGTTGGGTGATTTTGCTTAGTCTAAGGTCTTTGTTTTATATAGCAAATATGCTTACTCTAAAGCCATTTACTAATGGAATCTAGTCTTCTTTGGAATTTGGTTATGCTTTTCTATTGTAAAGTTTGTAGCTTGTATGTAGCACTGTTATTTGTGGCAGTTTTTGGGGTGCTTTGCCATGTCAAAACACCTTCATTGGTTTGCTTATGTATATCGGTTCCTAAGTTTTACTGTAATATATAACTAGTTATAATACCCGCGCACGCGCGGGTTTTTTTTTTAAATTTTTTTGAATCATATATTTTTATTTATTAAAAAACAAATAATTTAATCTTTGTTTTGGTTGATTTATGATGTTTAATTATAGTTTTTTATTATTAAAGATAATTATTTAAAAGTTTTAATCCTATTGTTAATTGCTTCTTATCTATATTTTTTGTATTTATCTTCTACTTGTATTATGGATAAATATAAAATGTTACCTAATAAGAAAATAATTTTTTTTTTAAATAATATTATTACTAAATAAGGTATGGTTTAGTTTTTTTGAAATGGAAAAGTCCCCACTTGGGGTTTTGATTTATTATATAAAAGATTCACTGTTGGACTTTTTGTTTTTACTCAACAGATTTGCATTTAAGACCACTAGATACACAAATAACGTATTACAAGAAAATTGCAAGCAAATAAGACCTGATAGCAAATCCCTTTTATCAGGTTAATGCTAACAAAGTAACAAACCAACACCTGCGATACTCACTTAGAAATGACTTGAAAATGTTTCAAACAAATAACAATCATTAACAACTTAACATCCATAGTACTGTTTTGCCAGCTATTAATCATCCATCTGAATTCGATAAAGATGAATGAAGTACATACTATGTTAAGTCACTTTAATGTTCAATGGTCTCTTACTGGATTTACAATAACACTACCTGCGTTTTTCATTCCAAATCGCTCGTATCTAAACGTGGTACGATCACGTTTTGGATGATTGGATCGCTCGGGATCACATTAATATAAGTTAGTCTAAGTATAAAAGTCTCGTTAATAAATAAGTCGGTAAACAATTTCAACAAGATTCTACCATAGACACTTTAAGGACTCAAAAACTACTTGAAGACATGGTCTCTCTCCGATCCGGTATCACTTGAACTACAAGCTGAACATAAGAATCAGCAAGCGCTGACAATAGATTGTCATAAAATATATTTGCGAACACTCAATTCGGTTGGAACATGGAAAAACTGATCCCACTTAGGAGCCACAATGAAACTTATGTATCTTTATAATGACTTCCCAACAATGACCAACAAATAATTGAAGTCCATAGCAGTGAACTAGTTGGTTTTAGGCTTAATGAAAGATGGGTTGGGGCTTTTGGGCTCAAATTAAAAAATCTATTTTTAATAACCGAGATTAAACAATGTTGTCGAAGAGTTGCATTGGTTCGTGGAAATGTTTCATACCCCATATATATGGCATCAAAAGCTTTTGTTCTTGAATTGATTGTTGAATACTCAAAACGGTCACACAAATTCAGGTGAATTCTGTTTTAGGACACTGCAAATTGCAAGCCTCAATCACGTTGTTGTTGTAATATTCGATATCTGTATTATACAATTTGTATTACCATTTGTAAATTCCGAACAAATTCATCAACTAAAAGAATCCCCAAACTAGTGCATAGCAAAATTCTCATGTTTTTTGGATTATAATCTGGACTGGAATCACAACTAAACTACAAAAGCTAAGACAAACACCACCTTATATAAGGGTTTCACATTCGAGGAAAAAATAAAATTTATGTGAATATAATTTGGTATGAAGCTAAGTATATTCAAAATAAAGTACGATCTCTTAAAATATGTGTGAATTATTATTAAAAACAGTTACTACCATGATCGTAAAATCAGATAACACGATTTCTATCAAACGTTTTGTAGCTTTAGTTGCATATGTTTAGTCAAAAGCCCAGGAATTTTCCTCACGAGCTTTCGCCTCTTGTTCAGGACTGAGTAGATCGTTTTTATTAATGTTGAGTATCTTACGGATTTCTTCGGGGGTCTTGCCTTTTATCCTGTCGGCAATCGTTCGACACATCAGGCCTATTAAGTTATCGATGTTAAGAAAGTTGGCAGCCTGAAACAATTTAAGAAAAACAAAGTTAGTTAGCAAAATATTCACAAACCAGGACCCATCCACTAATACATTCAGGACAACACCAACGAATATAATAACACAAATAAACAATACTACAATGCAGTAACAGATATATAACAGCATGAAAACAGTACAATGTGTCAAGACTCTACAGGCGATTTACAATAATGCAGTATATAGATGCACAAAATCCACCAAAGAGAATTGTACATAAATTGATCAATTGTTTACAAGTCATCTAATAATGTGCAGGGGTACAAGACCGGCCAATAATTAGATTTTGATCTTCTGGGTTAAGTGCAGGTTTTTAGTAGGGCCAATACTAAAACTTTAGGCTATTAATCCGAGCCTATTTTTCACCAATATCATCGAACTAAAAGAAAAACCAAATTTTTTACTCGACTAGTTCCACAGGATACAAAACTAAACATTACGAAACCGGGCCAAATAACAATTACTTAAAGAAAAAAACACGTACCATAAGAATATCTTGTATAAGGGGCATATCGACTTTGGCAAACTCAGCATCAAACGACTTTAGATCCTCAACAGCCTTTTCATCGATATCAGCATTATCATCTTTCTTTGGCGACTCGGCATGTTTCTTACAGTACTCGATAATCTTCGACAAGGTCTTACTGTCGATGTTACCAAGCGGGATGACATTGTCAGCACATTCATCTTCGATCATGTTTTTGATCGCCTGTGACTCCAACGCTACTATCTCATCTATCTCAAACGTCTCATTATCTGCGCTCTTGAGCACAATCTTCTTTGATGATGAAGAAGAAGTCGACATTGTTGTAAGAATATTAGAACGATAACAATGTAACTTGGGTACCGAGCAAGAAACCTAAACGTGAGTTATTGTAAGTTTATGAAACAATTTATAGAGGGTGAGTCGGTGAGATGGGATTTTGCCGACTTACGATTCAATTTAAGGTAATTTTGATAAAGTGTTGCATGTTAAGTCCCTTCATTTTACCTTTTGCAAAAAAGGAGAAGGATCGAATTAAAAAGAAATATCGATTATAAAAAACTGTATAAAAAATTGAGACTAATAACATTTTAAAAAAAAAATTGTTTAATAAATAACTGGTTATAAATCCGGTGCACAAGGTTTATCCATAAATTAAATGTATTTTAAAACTTTAGTTTATTATACGGAGACATAATAATTTTGCCGTGTTTAATTTTTCGTAATTGTGTTATAAGTACAACTATAATTATGCACGGGTTTTACATAAATTTGTTTACTATATATTGATATTGATTAATATATTGTATAGATTTTTGTTGGATGAAGAATTTTACTTTGCATAAGTGACATTGTGTTGAAGTTGTGTTGTTGTTTAAATTTAACTATGGATATCATGTTGTACACAAAATGCGTGTTTAATAACACGTAATGAATTAATGACTCTTATGAAATTAAAAGATAAAGTTAAAAAAAACATGCTTTTCCATGTATCATCATTTAAACTTTAAATAGGATTTACATGAATCGTTGTTATAAATACAATCTTGTATATTTATATTTATATCATTGTAATCCGTGCTTACATTTTGATGTTTATATTTTCTTTGATAATAAGTTTAGTCGTATTTAATTTTCAAACCCATGCATACACGGGTTCAATTAATAGAAATGAAAAACATGAGTCGTTATCGAACGCATATTGTAAAAAAATTATTTATCTGATATCAATATTTGAACACATAAAGAGGAATAACATGAGTTGTTTGTATATATACAATCTTGTGTATCAATTTACGTATCACAATAACTTGTGTTTCATTTTGATATTCATAATATCGTGCATATACATTAATTTAATCTATATAGATTATAATTGATAGTGTATGGATATTAGTGGTCCAAACCCACTAATTACATGCTAAAATCAAGCCTATTATCAACACTTAATAAGCATATACGCATTCCCTGGCCGCATATGGACGGGAAAGCTTCTCAGACCGCGTAGCATACACACATATGACAACTGCCACCTAACTGTCACCTAATGCAAGATACGGTATCTTGCATGTAATAGTGGGAGGAAAACTCTAGGATTGTGTGCATGATATAACGAAATTAAATACTGTCATTAATATACGATCCACTAGAGTCGCACATAGTAGCTCGAGATTGCAGCTTTATATATTTATTGTAAATACATAAATGATAGGTTAATACGAAATAGCATTAATTGGTTGACTAAATAAGTAAAGGATGGGATTGGGCTTAACCCAACAAGAGGCGAAAACCTCTTGTGGGGCCCACTAGGCGGTCGGCCATCCAAAGGGTAAGATGGTTCGGGCTAGGTTGCTTGACTTGTTTGAAAAGCTAAGTATCTTTTTAAACTTAGTAATTATCTTTTATTTATTTGATAATTATCTCATTTTGAATTTGGTAGTTATTTCATAAGCCTTATAAATATAAGAGATAATTATTTAGTCATTATGCAATTTCACAAAACCCTAATCATCCCTCCCATTACTTTGTTAGGCCGCGGCACACCAACCAAGACAACACATTCGTGTGTTGTACATCATACAATCAGATTGTTCTCTGCTGCTGTACTGATCAACCGCTAGCACGCTGTTGCAGTCGCTTGAGAGCTAGTGTGTATAACCGTGAGGAGTCTTGCTTTAGATTATTTTGGTCCGTGTTGATCTCCCACTCCAAACAACCAGGTACGCAAGTGTTGTGGTTTTTATTTGATTAGTTATAAACTGTATATGGATGGCTAGCTCTTAGAAAATCCTTGTAGGAATTTTTGTATCTTTTGTTGCATGTTTTCTGATAATGGTTATGAAATTTTTAAAAATTGACTTACGTTTTCCATCACGCACGACCAAGAATATAGGACGGGCACGACCTGATACGAACAAAGGAAAGAATGCCAGCTGTCATTCTTATTTGCTCGTCAGATGATCAACGCTAAGGGTGAGCATTCCGACCGTTTGGACCGGACCGACCGAAGGACCAATGGTCCGGTCTGGATTTTTCATTAATTCGGTCCTTGGTCCAGTCGGTTCGGTCCGGTCCGGTCCGGACCGACCAAAAAACCGAAAAAACTTGCCAAAATCTTGCCTAGTTGGACCGGACCGACTGAAGACCGATCGGACCAAAACGGACCGAGACCGGACCGACCACATTTGGTCCAATCTTGGTCTATGGTTTTTCCCTAACTCGGTCTTCGGTCCGGTCCGGTCTTGGCCGGTCCGGTCCGGTTTTTGGACCGTGATCACCCCTAATCAACGCATGGCTTTTCATTTCTGTTGATCATCTACATGGGGGTATCCCAAAACCCTAAATACCTCCCTATAAATAGAGTGGTATCCCACATATAAAAAGGGATCGCCCTCTTTACATTTTCACACAGTGAATACATACACACTTGGTTTGGTTGAGTGTTACTCCAACCCTTGATTCTTGATCATATCTCGGGATCCTTGCTGTTCTACATAGGAAGCCGAACAACACAACCATTCCAAAACCCATCATAATCGTGTTTTACCATCTTCTACATAAACATGGCGCCATCCATAGGGACATGATACGAAATAGTCACAAACTTTCACTCATTTTCTCACCTAAAAAGCATTTTTTTTCCTTTTAACAAAGTTTTAGCCTAACATGTATGGTGAACAACCCCCAAAACCTTAAGTTTCGAAAACAACCTATAACCAACTTAGATAAGTCCAGGTGGATGAGCTGGCTACATTGATCGAGGAGGGTCATCAAATACCGGAAAACAAGATTCGCCAATCAGTCAGAAACTTTACAAGAGGACCATCAGGGGTGGTGCATGCAATGGACGACCACATCAGCTTTGAAAGGATTATGTGCAAAGAACAATGTCTTTACACTAGCCTTCACAGAAATGCTTAAGGGTCACATTGGTGCACACTAAAAGAAATACGAAAGCGGAAATGAGAAAAATGTGACTAATATAATAGGAAGTAAAGAGTAAATGAAAATACCGTAAATTTTCATAAAAAGGCAAATACACAAACCTTAGGGGTAAGGGTTTCGACTGAATATCCCTAAAGGGATAAAGAGGGATTAAGTTTGACAAGTTGTCAACTTAATACACTTAAAGGTTAATTATGGGGTTCCTAATTGTATTAAAAATGTCTCATGAAAACCTATAAATACAAAGGCCTTCCTAAGGAATTTATTAATCAGTCATCTAACCTTAAAATCTCCATCCCTTCATTCTCTTTAGTCGATCCATCGAACCAAATGGTTTAAACCATTGGCCAATCTAAATTGACTCCCAGAGTCGATCCCTAATTCGACTTTAGTGGGTCCCTAAGTCGACTTCTAGTCGATCCGAAAGTCGACTTCCAGTCGACTTAGTTACCCAAGGTTTGTACTCTCCTAACATGCATAGGTTCTTAGCCCTATTTTCACATGTGCAATACCGGTGGATACATGACGTAGCTCAAGTGGTGATTCTCCCCAAGAAACCCTAACTGGTCGATTGAAGTAAGAAGATCAAGCATGTGATTTCGTGTTGATTAGGAAAGATTGTGGAGCTTACACATTAGCATGATAAAGAAGTAAGCAATCCTAAATACTCTATATACGTGTTAGTAGGTGATGCGCGGGATTGCGACCACGCACTAGGGTTTTACCTCTCAAGGGATCTTGAGAAGCTTACAACCCCCACCAGGCAGTGTACCTGACCGATGTAGTATAGTGAAGTGGCAAGTACCGGGGGATTGATCGTTCTCTCGGGGAATAGTGTCGTTAGGCTTGAAAAGCTACTCTAATTAGGTCTAAGGGTTGAGGGATGATTCTTTTTGTATTTTTATATTTTATGAAAGCAAGTAAAAATCTCGGTTTTTGGAAGAGTGGGCGGAATTAGTTGCTAGTCAACTAACCCAAATAACTACTTTTGCAAATAAAATAAAATAACAAGAAAAAGTAAATGGTTGTGAAACTTATATGAGAGAAATATGTGTTTACTTAGATTTCCTTACTCCCTAGCTATCTTTTATATGTTAATTGGTTTGTTGTAATTGTGTGGATGACGGGTTGTATTCCTTTAAACCATTCGTAGGGCCGTGTACGATCTTCCCTAACTCTATAAGCTCCTACTTCACTCCTATGTCGAGCCGACTAAAAGCTCCTAACATGGGATCATTAGAATTCGCTCATGCATTAAATACAACCAAATAATCGTAGTACACATCCGATTCATGTTTCTTAAGACGTTCAAGCAAGTTACCATATAGGAGGTTAGCCAGTTTTCTTAAGCCTAACATCGACTTCACCCACCCACAATAATCACAAGCAAACCAACAACATATAATCAATAGCTAGGTTTCATTAGATCTAAGCAAACACAATAAAGACCTAGCCTAGCATGTTAATTGAAAGACAAGCATAAGATATAATCACACAATACATAGACATATTGAATGATTTGGAAGAGACTTATCTTCAATTAAGCATCCAAGGTTCAAGGGTAGAAAACCCTTGAAATTACAGTAGAAAAACGAGCTAGGGTTTTGTTCCCAAAAGTTGCACACAATGAATGAAAATTAGAAAACTCTATATAGATTTTACATTGTGACGGCGTCAGCTTATAGGGTCTGACGCCGTCATCTCGCCGCCAAAATAAAATTCGGATTGCTCAGATCCACTCTTGACGCCGTCCCATTGTAATTCCTTCTGGGCATTCTCCCTTTACCACATAACGTGACGACCTAGGGCTTCCAACACGTGACGCCGTCACGTGTTAATTCCTCAAAACTTTCTGGGGCGTCTAGTGTAAAAATCATCCTTCATGTTGTCAAAGCGTGACGCCGTCACACGATAGAACGTGACGCCGTCAGGTACTGTTTTCAGCATAATTTGAGACTTTGTCGTTTTCTTTACTTTTATGCTCCAAAAACGTCCAAAATGCTTCCTTTTCCAGAATTCCTCTTCAAAGTACCTAAAATGACAAAAAGAACGATTTAAGGCAATGATCAAATAATTACGGATTAGGGCTTAAATGACCCCTAAAAGCATAACACTTTTCGCCTCATCGGTAGGTTATAGCTTTGATTAGGAGATCTGTGTATTAGGGGTTTGGTCTACATGGTCTTTATCTATTTATTTTTCGTTGTGCATATTTTATAGACCATGCGGGTGACCACCAATATCCTACAGTGGTATCAGATTCACCCTAATCATGTAAAACCTAGATATGGTTCTTAGTAATTGCTTCTTTTCTCATAAAAATCAAATCTTTAATTTGGTTATGTTGCTTGGGTCGATTTATGTTAATTAGGGTTTTAGGGTTTTTGCTTTTGTTGACAACTAGGGCTTTATAACTCTTGTGATCAAACTAGGGTTTATGTGTTTAGATCACTTAGAGTCGATCCATAATGATTTTTTAAACCCTAATGGATTTGATTTTATGAGGATACAAAGGTATCCGGGATCAAACGTGTAAACCCTAAAGGAGTCGATTTTCCTCCACTAAAGTGCAGGTTCGGGCTTTCATTTCTCCTTTTCATTAAAGTCTTCTAGTTCCATCCTAAATCATCTATTAGCAACACTAAAGGGCTATTTACTTTCCCCTTATTGGGGATGAGTGCTAAAATGTGTAGGTCGAGATAAACACTTTTATTTTTATTTTTCATTTGAATATGTCTAAACACTTCTACTCCCTTTTATTTAAGAGGCCCGCAAAATGCGCTCTCTCCCATCTAAGAGGTTAAATTAGACACGCCTCTCAAACAACTTAAAAAAGAAACAACCTCTAAATACTCTACACTAAAAAAAATTATAATACTTATACTGAAGTTTTAGGACCTTAAGGCCTTTAAAAAATAAAGACACCGTGTGGTTGCCCACCCACAAATGCTCAAATATGCTTGCAAGTTTAGCTAAAGAGAATGAGAGAAAGATTAAGTTTGTCGCATGGTTTGTGAGAGCTTAAGCTCTTAAAATAATCTATTGCATGAATTTTTATTTTTTAAAATAATCTATTGTTGAGTATCGACTATTGAGGGAGGCTGATTACACATATTTTTTTGTTTACAGGCTTGTGGTATTCTAACACAAGTGGGCTTATTGGATAGGCCTAGACTTCTAGTCACCCCTTTGCTCCTAGGCCCCGGCTCACATCGATTTTTTTAAACATCTTTATTATCAATGCTATGGATGAGAATGACACCATGATGACTAGACTAAAAAAAGGCAGTAGCGCGAATGTTATTTTCTCGTAATTAAATAAAGACTCATCATGTTACTAGTTTCAAGAATACATGAACGTAATCTCAAAGACTCGAACCTTTTGCTTATGGTAAGGTCGATTCGAATTAGGTCATAATTCTAACGGGTGAAATGGGTATCTTTATATAATAAAAGAATTACATCATTTCGGAGTTTTTTTGATAAAACAATCTTAGTGGAAAAAAAAATTGGACCAATAGGAATGCTCGATTTTGACACATAGGCGAAATCGAGCAATATGATTGGCCAATAAAAAGTCAAAATTGAATTAATTTTGTTCAAACTTTAATAAATTTGATGGAGAATTTGATTGGGGAAAAAAACACATAAAAATATATGTGTCAAATTTATGAAAATAAAAACTTAAAAAAAGAGGAGGTAATTAATAAAACATTAGTGGTTGAATTTTAAATACAGTATATTATATGGAGTTAATTGTAAGATTATAAATCTCCATGTTTTTTGATAACTTTAGATAATAAACAAATAACCCCTTACACTTTATAGCCCCTACACTTTATAATATGAACTTTGTTTACAATTACATAAGTATTATTATTGGTTTGAGACTTCTATCAATTAAACTTATAAAAATTTATAAATGTACGAATTAGTTTTAATATACGTTAAATACTTTTAAAATAAATATTAGTTTTAAACTTTCATCTATTAAAATATCTTTTTATTATATGCGTTAAATATAAATAAGAACTCATGTTATCCTATTTAAAAGTTTGATATACACGTACACGGGTTTGAATATTAAATACAGTTAAATTATTATTAACGGTAATATAAATATCAAATGGTAAGTACAAGTTACTGTGATATGAAAAAAAAATATACGCGATTGTACTTATAACGACTCATGTAATTATTATTTAAAGTTTATATACGGATATCCGGAAAACAGTTTTAAAAAACTTTACGGAGTATATTTTAACTTCATCAACGCTCATGATGTGCTATTAATTGATATAAAAAACTTACACTTTTGTACAACATGATATCAATAGTTAAAGTTAAAAACAAAATCAACCTCAACATTAACATCTATGTCAGCTAAACAAAGTTAAATCTTTCATCAAATAAAGTTTTTACAAAATATTAATTGATATTAATACATAATAAAAAACTCGTGCATACTTATTAGTTGTACTTATATCACAATTTTCACGGTTAAATTCTTATATGTCCATATAGTAAACAAAAATTTTAAAATAAATTTAATTTATATGTAAACTCATGTGATCAAAGAACCTTTGACCCAATAACATTATAAGGAGACACGCTCAAGAATCCAATACAAGGTCGACGCCACTGTTATATTTACAATTTCTGCTAACTATTTTTTCTTACTTTCGCACATGTTGATGCTCTAACTTTTTAAAATATACATAAGATTTTCAGTTTTTAAACGATTATATTATATAATTAAATTTTTCTAGAAAAATCCCGTGCGTGCACGGGGATTATAACTAGTTATAAGAGATGATTATAACAGTATGTGAAGTCTTATTCTTGTGTTATCAACATATCAAAAATTCTGATAGGGGATGTGTTGGTCCCGTTTACACGGATAGAACTAACTAGAAAGTTAGCCTAAACGTGTACCATGTTTGAGTGATAAGAATGAATACTTTGAGAGATAAAGAAACAAACGTAAAGTAAATAGACAAGGTTAATTTTCAACATTTAATTCTTATTAGAAATCAATCAAAGAATTATACCCAAGTGTTTTGCGGAATAAACACTTGGGATTGAAATGACAAGTATGGTGGGTTTCTCCTCACTAAACTTAAGCTAAGCTTAAGTGACAACTAAGGTACATTCGAGCTAGCTCGAGTACAAGTATGTTCTTTGGAGGATAAAAA
>LBNU01009447.1:4682-24801 GCA_014162995.1 Artemisia annua
AATTTTTGGTGTGAGTTGTGGAGCTTATTTTGTCATGATTTCATGAGGGTAGAAGTACCCCAAAAATCTGCGTATTCTGAAAAAGTGTATGCAAGGGATTTAGTGAGTGTAAGTGATTGGTAGTGTTTAGTATGGAGTCTAGGTGAACCATAGTGGTTTATATGACCTTTAGACATCCATCATATGTGTGTTACATGGACTATAGCTTTTAGCTTGGTCGCGTGTAACGTGGATTTATTTTGTTGTTAGATTTGTGATTATTAATTTGGAAGCTGCAAAGACTGAGGTGAGTTTCATAGTCCCATATTTAATTTGTTTTAAACTTGGGATGGGAATGATGCTTGTGTTAAATTATGTTTTAAGTTACTGTGATTAAGTGTCTAATAAATGCATGGACTTGTAAGTGATTATTGTGTGTATGCTACATGTTATGATACTGCGGTGTGGTTATTCTGTGTGGTCCAATTGGAGGGATGCTTATCCCGTTGCTCGTTCGTACGATCCAATTGGAGGGTATTGATTACCCAATATTGTGTACCTGGATCAGTGGGCACGTTCCGTCCCAATTTATGTGTGATGTAGTACTTGGATCGGTGGGCACGTTCCATCCCATTGGATGTTGGATATGGTATTTGGATCGGTGGGCACGTTCCGTCCCGTTAGTTGGTTTTGTGATTGCATGCTAGCTTATGTGGTAACTATACTTATTGTCCTGGTATGTTTTATAATCATAGCGAACTGGTTGCCTTGAATGATATTGTGTGTCTTAAACCTATGAATCTCACCAACATTATGTTGATATTTTTAAGCATCATTTTCAGGTGAGCTTTTCTAAGGCTAAGGTAAAAGGGAGTGACTAGACAAGACTTTCGTTGCATTGAGAATGATTTATCTTTATGTTTGGATTATGAATTTGTTGGATTTTGATTGTGATACTTTATTGTTCTTCGACTAGTACTTTAGGTTCTATTGAGGATATCTTTTGAGATTTGTTTTGGTTATTTTCTTTTGGAGTATTGTTACGACACTTTGTGTTTGTACTTTGCTCTACTTTTGTACATGTAAAAATTCTCTATTTAGACACCAGGTGTTGTGATGATATCCATGATGTTACACTCGCGTTTCCGCCTTGGCGAGGTGTGACACGTATAATCAACTCACAACAACTTGATCAACTAGCAGTGATTTGGTTCAGTTGATGCAAGTTGCAATGGTGAAATTATGGTCTGAAAACTTAAAACCTCAATAATTTCACTCCGGAGTTGATTTGGGCCTCGAAAAATTCATTTCACGACTTTGTGTGAAACCTCACAATATTCAGCCCGTTCCGGTCATTTTGACAGGTATTTCGCTGAAAACGGAGTTACGGTTCAAAAGTTACGGCCGTTTAAAGTTTTGACGTAAAAAGTCAGCTTTGGTCAAACTGCAATTTTGGCAAATCGCTAGGGACCAAATCGCTTAGAACCAAATCGCTAAAAACCAAATCGCTGAGAACCAACTCGTTAGGAACCAATTCGCTGAGAACCAAATCGCTAAGAACCAAATCTCTAGAACCAAATCGCTAGAACCAAATCGCTAAGAACCAAATCTCTATAACCAAATCTCTAGAACCAAATCGCTAGAACTAAATTGCTAAGAGCCAAATCGCTAAGAACAAAGCAAATCTCTAGAGAGCAACTCGCTGATAACCAAATCTCTAGTCAGGCAACTAGCTAGAACCGCAAATCGCTACTTTCACCACTTGCTAACAACCAAATCGCTAGATCCACAAAAGGACAGATTTCGAAAACTCGCTAGCACAAGGAGACAAACCAGTCTCTTTCGAGCGATTTGTCTTCTTATCCAAAAATAGTAAAACAACAAATCGCAATACCCAACTCGCTAGTCAGTCCAACCAAATCGCTACTATGAAATTTACACCGAGAACCAACTCGCTAGCAAGAAAAACAACACAAATTTCACTTTTCACCCAACAAATGAATGATTCAACCACTCCAAATGCAATCCTAAGTACTTATAACTCAACTAATCGAGAAAGTACAAGAATAACACAACTCTTATAAAAAATGAGATCGAACTTAGGTGTATACTACTAGTTGTTAGGATTTATTGAATTCTGCTGAAGAATACTACTGACAGGATCCTGCTGACGCTTTTGTGGATTTTGCTGATAGGGTGTTCCTGCGGATATCCGGTTACTGCTGATTTAGTTTATCCGTAGGAATGAGATAGAACAGATATACTTTGTTTAATTTAGGACAAGATATATAGAATATCTTTTATAGTTTTATGATTATTCGTTTCTTGTAAGATGGTTTAGGGTTTCTTGTAGTATAAAAGGAACCCATGGCCAATGCATTATGTACGAACTCACATTACAATCAATAGTGATTAATAGAAGATCCATAGAGGATCAACGTGTTTTAGTTATTTGTTCTTGTTCTTGTATTTGATTTTCCGCTTAGAATACAAGTTATATAGAGATTCTATTTTAGTGTGCTTTTGATTACATTGGCATACTAACGATCCACACAGGCTCAAAGATCTATCAAGGTCTTAGTTTCAACAAGTGGTATCAGAGCCTCGAGAGGGTCTCTGTGTACTAAGAACTACTTTTTCTTCACTTCAGCACAACTTTCTATCACCTTACAACCATGTCAGCTCATTCAGATGAGACTGAAGTTAATCAAATACCCAACACATCAGTAGCATCAATTCAGCAGCTTACCCTCACCAGCAGCAATGCAAAGTTCCCTTGTCTCAAGAAGGATGAATATGAGATTTGGGCGATGAAGATGCAAAATTGGATCACCAACAGTGATTACAATCTCTGGAATGTGGTCCTTAATGGCAATAGCTTGAAAAAGACTGGGAAAGACCCTAATGGTAACATTACCATTTTTCCTCCTACTACTGCTGAGGAGGTGATTGCAGTTCAAAGAGAGAACAAAGCAAGAACTATCTTGCTTCAAGCTATACCAGATGATCATATGGGTGATTTTCACTATCTTGATGATGCCAAGGATATCTGGAGGGCCATTAAAGCACGGTTTTGGGGTAATGAAGAATCCAAGAGGATGAGGAAATCCATGCTCAAGCAGGAGTTCCCGAAGTTCAACATATTAGAAGAAAAAGGTGTACACAAGGGCTATGACAGATTTCAGAAGATCTTGAGTTAGCTGAATCAGCTGAAAGCCAAGCCTGACAATGAGGACTGCAATTTGAAGTTTTTAAGAGCCCTACCTCCTTCTTGGTCTCAAGTCAGCATTGCATTTAAAACCAAGGGTGGCCTTGACTACCTCTCTTTTGATGATCTCTACAACAAGCACAGGAGTCTTGAGCTTGATATCAAGGGGCACTCTTCCTTTTCCTCACCTCCTACAAACTCAGCATTTGTCAGCACTACCTCTAATAGGTTGACATATGCTGCAAGTCCAAGTTCTTCTTCAACTTCATCTTCTAAAATCTCTAATGGACCAAAGAATCATCCACAATCTAGTAGTGGCTTAGAGGATGTGCTTCATTCATTTGTTGCTGACTATGAACCACAACAGCAACCTGTTTTTGAAGATTTAGAGCAAATAGATAAACTGGACATGGAAGAGATGATTTTGAAATGGCAGATGGCTATGCTTTCAGTTCAAGTCAAGAGGTTTGAGAAGAAGGCAAGGAGGAAGATCAACTTCAAAGGCAGGGATCCAGCCAGATTTGACAAAAAGAAAGTGAAGTGCTTCTCATGTGGTCAAATGATTCATTTTTCTAAGGAGTGCACTGATGCATGGGTTGCAGTCTACGCAAAAGGTTTTACCTCTCAAGAGATCTCAAGAGGCTTGCAATCCCCACCAGGCAGTGTACCTAACCGATGTAGTATAGTGAAGTGGCAAGTACCGCGGGATTGATCGTTCTCCACAAGGAATAGTGTTCGTTAGGACTGAAAACTACTTAAACTAGGTCTAAAGGTGATGGATGATTATTTTTGTGTTTTTATATTTTATGAAAGCAAGTAAAATCTCAGTTTTAAAGGATGGGCAGAATTAGTTGCTAGCCAACTAACCCAGATTACTACTAATGCAATAAAAATAAAATAACAAAAAAATAAAGTGGCGTGTAACTTATATGGTGAGAAGTGTGTTTACTCAGATTTCATTACTCCCTAGTTATCTTTTACCGGTTGATTAGTATTTTACAATTGTGTAGATGACGGGTTGTATTCCTTAATACCAGTCGTGGGGCTGTGTACGTCCTTCCCCAACTCTATAAGATCCTACTTCACCCTATGGCGACACATTTAGTATCCAAACCAAATGATCACTAGAATTCACTTATGCATTAAATACAACCAATTAATCGTAGTACACATCCGATTCATGCTTCCTAAGACGTTCAAGCTTGTTACCAATTAGGAGGTTAGCCAGTTTTCTTAAGCCTAGCATTGATTTCACCCACCCAACACAATTAATAACACACCATCAACCAATAATTAACAACTAGGTTTCACTACATCTAAGCTAACACAAGATAAATCTAGCCTAGCATGTTAAAGTGAAGACAAGTAAAGGAATAAATCGCACAACAGATAGACATATTGTATGAATTAAAAGAAAACTTATCTTTGATTGAACATAGATGATAAAAGGGTGAAGAACCCTTGGAAAATGCACAAAACTCGTACTAAGGTTTCTCCTCTAAAAGTCACACACTAAAGTTACACATAATGAATGAAAATTGCAAAACTATATATAGATTTTACATCTTGACGGCGTCACCTTTGGGTCGTGACGCCGTCATCTCGCCGACACTAGGGTTCCTTGATGGCCTAGATCTACTCTTGACGCCGTCATGTAGAAAAATCCTCTGGAGCGTCACTTGATAACTTTTCAACGTGACCACCTAGGCGTCACAAAGGGTGACGCTGTCACCTTATATTCTTCAAAAATTCTCTGGCCCGTCATGTGTAATCTTCAAATCCACATCTTTGTCAACAACTGACCGCGTCACTAGTGAAGCTTGACGCCGTCAGGTACTGTTCCTAGCATGATCTTGAGACTTTGTCGTTTTCTTCACTTTTATGCTCCAAAAACATCCAAAATGCTCCTTTTTGCATAATTCCTCTCCAAAGTTCCTAAAATGACAAAAGGAACGATTTGAGGCAATATTTGATAAAATAAATACGATTTAGGGCTTAAATGACCCCCTAAAAGCGTAACACTTTTTGCCTCATCAAATACCCTTACACTTGGGATTTGCTTGTCCTTAAGCAAATGGGCTTTTATTCTAATCAAAATACAAGCTAGGGGTCATTTAATGCTAACATAAAAGTAATTACAACATATAATCATTCCACTTCAATCAAAATAAGCACGGAGATTATACACTAGCACCTCACAAATATTGTTTGGATACTCACATATCTCGGGTGTTAATAGAAGTATATAACATAAATGAAAATGGAAAATATCACACTACCTGTCATAGTACCTCGATTACCATAGGCCTGAGAAAAGATCGAAAATCTTCTCCACTAGGCGTAAGCACCTAGGATAACTATCAAAGAGGGCTTTACAACGGGTTATAACGTGAGGTGTAGGCATTGCTAAGCCATGACTAGACTCAACTACACTAATTATAAACTAACTACATAAAGCCAAACAAACATAAATAAAAAGATAGAGGTGGATGGTAGTCTGTATGTTTTTTCCACTTTTCTTTTTCTCATTTTTTTTTTGTTTTTCTTGTTCTTTTTCGATTTTTTTTTCATACATTCTTACCCTACCATCCAAAATAATACATCATAGGGGCCTCGGTTCTCCCCTTACACTTGAACTTTTACATACTTTACAATTAACTATAATAATGACTCGAATTAAGATAATCGAAACACTTGGAGTACTTTTTAAAATATTTTGCACATATGGGGGTATTAATTGATGTTCTTCCCCATTACTCCATAACACTAGTACTTTTACCCATGAGTTCCAATCGTCCCAAAACAATATATACAAGATATGACTCAACTTAACAACCATGTAATCAATTAGACAATTAACTAAGGTTTTAAACATATGTTGTAATAATAATGCACTTAAAGATGAGTGCATACACGGAAGGCTAAGGCTATTTTGGTGTACATTTGAGGGTGGATTATAAACAAATTCTTCCTTTAAGTAAGATGCTTAAAGTCCGAAATGAAAAAGATAGGCTCTGAAGGGTGTACTAGGGGTATCGTGTACCAAAAATGGGCACATCGCAAACGTATGGGAGAATTACTTGACCGATGTAGCCAACGTAATTATAACAAAGGTGTAAAACATGGGTTATCCTAATGCCTCTTATCATGTAGTAAATCCTAACTACACGAATGTAGTCTCACTTGTGGACTTGGAATGGTCACTAACTCAAGTTCTAGAATCTAAGTACTACCGGTACACTCATATGCATTAAAGATAAATGCTTCTTTCTCACAAATTCTAGGGGCGAACCTCACATATTTGGGTGGAATTTTTTTTTGAGTGGTACGGTTTTTGTGCTAGTCATACAATCTCCTATCCTTGAGACGCTCATTAAGACTAAAGTTTCATTCCTATATGTTGTAAAAAAAATTAAATTTGATGCTAAAATTGCCCTAACAAGTATTTCTTTCAGTTTTATTACACACTTACTATTGAACAAACAAAAATCAAGTGTAATTGCATTCTCTAAAGTGTCATCATTTACCCGCCCCCCCCCCCCTACACTTAAATTGAACATTGTCCCCAATGTTCTAATAGAAAGATGTAAAAAGTAAGAAGGTAAAAGAATGAAAACAAATACTCCCCTGATTCGTTCGGTGTGTGGATAATGTTGTAACATGGTTAAATCTTCTTTCAAGAAAATGAACGTTCAAAGCTTCCCTTCCAGAATATAAATAATTCTTTTGTCTAAAATAACCTGTTAAACCTGAGAAAACAAACAAGAAACCTTGCATAACATCGGCGGTAAAATTTACATGTAATAAAAATACTAGAAAGCGAATAAGATATAATGCTTGTGGAATGAATATTTGCAGATTCCTGGAGTTTATAAGTTAAGATTTGATCAAACATTACGGTTCCGGAAGAAAAACAAAACTTGTAAAAATTATTTTCCAGAATTTTACACCTGACGTCATCAAGTTTAAGGCCTGACGCCGTCAGAGTGTTCTGACAGAAATTCTTATGTTAAGTTTCCGGAAAATTTCTTGAAAAACCTATACCTTACTTCCTGGAAATCCTGCAAAATATCCATTATGACTCGATACAAGCATTTGACTCAAACAAATACTAATATGTATGCTAATTTAATATTGTTATGATTCATGTTCAATTTTGTTCTTGTAAACATATTTGGATCTCCCTTACACTTAGCTTTTACGAAATACCTTTATATGTAATTAAGACGAAGTTAAAAATAAAATAAAGCATTTTCACAATTTTATTTGAAACATGAATCATGAACAATAAGAATAAGACACACATACGGAAGCAAATAAAACAAACAAACAAACAATCAAACAAATAAAGCTTGGGTTGCCTCCCAAGAAGCGCTTTTCTTTATTAACGAGTCTTGTAGCTAGACTCAAGGTCACTCTCTATTATGTTTTCTTATTCCGCAATAGGAATGTGGTTTTGAAGTATCTAATCACTCTCTCATCCCACTTGTTTTCCGAGCCTAAAGCCAAACACCCCGAATACCTAATTTTAGTCCTTCTTTGGTCACCATCACTAACCTCGAATGTTGGGATATTGTCAACATCTAAGTCTTCAATACCCTTGAACTTCTCGAACTTACAGGGCATCATGTACTTGACACACCCGGCCTCATTGGAAAATTTAACAACGCCTTCATCCTTATCATAAATCATATTGGACGCATTGATGAAGGGTTTTCCCAAAACTATCTCACCTAAGTGTGGATCTATAATCCCCCTTACGTCTTCTAAGATCATAAAATCACATTGACATACGAAATCTCCAATAAAGACGTGTAAGCCTCTAGCTATACCTACAAAATTGCTTAGTTGATTGGGGTTATATGGGTCTCGTCTAGGTTTCATCTCGTTGCTCATGATTCAATTATAATAGAGCCTAGACATGATATTCATTGGGGCTTTCAAATCGATATAGGTATGCTCCCTAAACATGTGACCAATCATGCATGGAATCTTCACATTAAAATAATCCCCCTTCTAATCCATGGGTATTTTCGATGCTTAGCGGGACAAGGATATTTTAAAAGAAACTTGTGGTGACTTAATTCCTCAAGAGTTGGTGAGTAGTTATGAACTATACCTAAGTCATCCCTAGACTCCATTGTGTGATTATTGCTAAGGAGGGTGTCGTTTCCACAATGGTTTGTTTCTGGTTTTGTTTCCATTTTAATTAACTCGTTATGATCATTAAATGCCTTAATCTCCCTTTCCATTAGGTTGCGTTGCAAAAGCCTATTTTCAATTTCCAGATGTCGACTCTCAATGTCCATAATGACACACTTTTTATGAACAAATGCACAAAGAAAAAGATAGACTAAAGAAAACCTAGAAAAATAAAAATCTCACTAGCAAGGATTCTAGTGAGTAGACCTAATGAAAATAAATTTCAACCTAAACAATAACTATTCTCCGGCAGCGGCGCCAAAAACTTGATGCATGGGTTGCAGTCTACGCAAAAGGTTTTACCTCTCAAGGGATCTCAAGAGGCTTGCAATCCCCACCAGGCATTGTACCTGACCGATGTAGTATAGTGAAGTGGCAAGTACCGGGGGATTGATCGTTCTCCACAGGGAATAGTGTTCGTTAGGACTGAAAACTACTTAAACTAGGTCTAAAGGTGAGGGATGATTATTTTTGTGTTTTTATATTTTATGAATGCAAGTAAAATCTCGGTTTTGAAGGATGGGCGGAATTAGTTGCTAGCAAACTAACCCAGATTACTACTAATGCAATAAAAATAAAACAACAAGAAAATAAAGTGGTGTGTAACTTATATGGTGAGAAGTGTGTTTACTTAGATTTCATTACTCCCTAGTTATCTTTTATCGGTTGATTAGTATGTTACAATTGTGTGGATGACGGGTTGTATTCCTTAGTACCAGTCGTGGACCTGTGTACGTCCTTCCCCAACTCTATAAGATCCTACTTCAACCTATGGCGACACGTTTTGTATCCAAATCAAATGATCACTAGAATTCACTTATGCATTAAATACAACCAATTAATCGTAGTATACATCCGATTCATGCTTCCTAAGACGTTCAAGCTTGTTACCAATTAGGAGGTTAGCCAGTTTTCTTAATACTAGCATTGATTTCACCCACCCAACACAATTAATAACACACCATCAACCAATAATTAACAACTAGGTTTCACCATATCTAAGCAAACACAAGATAAATCTAGCCTAGCATGTTAAAGTGAAGACAAGTAAAGGAATAAATCACACAACACATAGACATATTGTATTAATTAAAAGAAAACTTATCTTTAATTGAACATGGATGATAAAAGGGTGAAGAACCCTTGGAAAATGCATAAAACTCGTACTAGGGTTTCTCCTCTAAAAGATACACACTAAAGTTACACATAATGAATGAAAATTGCAAAACTATATATAGATTTTGCACCTTGACGGCGTCACCTTTGGGTCGTGACACCATCACTAGGGTTCCTTGATGGCCTAGATCTACTCTTGACGCCATCATGTAGAAAAATGCTCTGGAGCGTCACTTGATAACTTTTCAACGTGGCCACCTAGGCGTCACAAAGGGTGACGCCGTCACCTTATATTCTTCAAAAATTCTCTGGCCCGTCATGTGTAATCTTCAAATCCACATCCTTGTCAACAAGTGACGGCGTCACTAGTGAAGCTTGACGTCGTAGGTACTGTTCCCAGCATGATTTTGAAACTTTGTCGTTTTCTTCACTTTTATGCTCCAAAAACGTCCAAAATGCTCCCTTTTGAAGAATTCCTCTCCAAAGTACCAAAAATGACAAAAGGAACGATTTGAGGCAATATTTGATCAAATAAATATGATTTAGGGCTTAAATGACCCCCTAAAAGCGTAACAATTTTCGCCTCATCATGCACTGAGAGGAAGGCTGATGACAAGACCAGATACTCGGCCTACAAGCAGACTAAAGTGGAAGCTGCACAACCCAAAGCATTGGTATCTGTGGATGATCATGTTGATTGGAAGGAGCATGAGACTGATGATGTGGAGAGTAGTGCTTCTCAACTCTACTCATACCTGGCATATTGTGACACTGAAGATGAGGCAGAAGAATTTGCCTTGATGGGCATCTCAACTAAGGTACAAAATTGTGTTTTTGGTTGTGATAGTAAATATAATGCTCCTAAGAAAGCTTATGATGAAATGGAACCAAAATATAATGACTATTATATACAAGTACAAGCATATAAAGAGGCTGTTAAAACATTAGAGCAACAAAAAGTCTGGTTCCAAAAGAATCAATTAGCTTATGAGGAAAAAATTAGGGTATCAAAAAGAGACTTAGAAAATACTGAAAATTTGTTGAAGTTCTCTAAAAAAGAAAAAGAAAAAGAAAAAGTTGATTTTGAAAAACAAGAGTTACAGGTTAAATTTGATAATGAAGTTGCAGGTAGACATAAGTGGCAACAAGGAGCTAAAAGTCTTGAGAAATTAATTGATAGTTGTCAGTCCATAAAATCTAGGAGAGCATTAGGATTTGGTGACTACATAGGGCCAGATGAGGTTTATGACCCTATTGAACCAAGTACTTTTGACCCTGAGCCTGAACCTCTTTTGGAATTTCAAAATCCTGTCAAGTTTGTTAAAGAGGGTGAGATGCATAATGTACCCTCAAAAATCACTGGAACTTTTATGCCAACCTCAGACCACCTAGACTTAGTTGAATCACAATTGGAGTCTGGCAACAAGTCTTCTGACCTACCTACCTCTGGCATTGAATCTAATGACTGTGTATCTTGTTCTTTCAGTGACAAGACATTTGAGACCCCTTCAAGTAGCTTTGCCAGTTGTGATTCCGTCCCAAGAACTCACCCAAGCAATCACCCAAGTCTTCTTACAAGTCTGCTGACTTCAACTCAAGAGTTGCTGCTGATGAATCAATTTCAATTCAAAGACAACATCTTTTGAAGACTTATCTTTTTATTCTATGAAAAACAATTCCTTTCAGTCTGTTAAAAACAATTCAGTTTATGGCTTCAATAAGTTTGTTTGTAATAAAACATCTAATGTTATGAACAAATCTTCTAAAAAGAAGACCTGTTTTGTTTGTGGTAGTAAATTTCATCTTATTAAGGATTGTGATTTTCATGAGAAAAGAATGGGTGTTTGTGCTGATCAACAGAGACCTAGACCTATGTGGAAATATGTTAATAAGATTCCTTCATTTGTTCCACAAGCAACACATAACACCAGCAGATCCATTCCTTCTGACAAATAAGTTTCTGCTGATATGTCTGATTCTACTGGTAAGTCGGTTCCTGCTGGTAGACCTTGTTCTACTGGTAGAAACAGGCATGTTACTAGACCATTTTACAGACCTTTTTCTACTAGTTCTTACTTTAATAATGCTTTTTGGCCTAGTGTTTATGACCCAATGTATATGGGGGGCATACTGGGATACTGCTGTTAAGCCCTCAGCAGGTTGTTCTTGGATAAAACATAGACCATCTACACACAAGGGAATCAAGAACAATGGTGGATCTCATTCATCTACATGGCCTCACTCTTATGATCCACAAGGCAGGCTCAAGTCATTCATGACTTGAGTCTCCCTATGATACTAACATTGTTGTATATTTTTGTTGTTGTTGTAGGATCATCCTCTTCTGAGTAAAGATGTAGGTATAGTGGATAGTGGTTGTTCTAGAAGCATGTCTGAGAACAAAGATAGGTTGCATGATTTTGTGCCAATTACTGGAGGCACAATACAATTTGGAGGAGGAAATGGGAAAATTACAGGGAAAGGAACCATCAGGACCTCTAAGCTGGACTTTGAAAATGTCTACTATGTGAAGGAGCTACAAAACATTAATTTGTTCTCAGTTTCACAAATTTGTGACACAAAGAATAATGTTTTCTTCACTGAGAAGGACTGTTTTGTGCTTTCTAAGGACTTCAAGCTACCTGATGACAGTTAGATTTTGCTAAAGGTTTCAAGGAGTCAAAATCTCTACACTTTCAATTTGAATGATGTCCAGCCTGAAGGAGATCTAGCTTGTTTAGTGGCCAAAGCATCCTTAGATGAGTCTACCAAATGGCACAGAAGGATGGCACATGTAAACTTCAAGACCATCAACAAGTTAGCCAAACATGGATTGTTCCATGGACTTCCTACCAAAGTCTTCACCAATGAGCACAATTGTGTTGCCTGCAACAAAGGAAAGCAACACAAAGTATCATACAAAGCCATTACTGCAGTGAGCACAATTTCAGAACCTCTTCAGTTGTTGCACATGGATCTTTTTGGTCCCACTTCCATCAGAAGTATTGATCATAAGTACTTCTGCCTACTGGTCGCTAATCACTATAGCAGGTTTTGTTGGGTATTCTTTTTGGGAACTAAAGATGAAACTTTTCAAACTCTTAAAGAATTTATAACCCTTGTTGAAAACCAGCTAAACAAAAAGGTTAGAATTATTAGGTGTGACAATGGGACAGAATTCAAAAATGATAAATTAATTGAACTCTGTGGGTCTAAGGGTATAAAAAGGGACTACAGCAATGCCAGGACCCCACAACAAAATGGGGTGGCTGAAGGGAAGAATAGAACCCTCATAGAGGCAGTAAGATCTATACTTGCTGACTCTAAGTTGCCCACTATGTTTTGGACTGAAGCAGTAAGCACTGCTTGTTATGTCTTGAACAGGGTATCTATCACTAGGCCTTATAACAGGACACCTTATGAACTTCTGAGAGGGAAAGTTCCTACCATTGGTTACTTTTAAACCATTTGGATGTCATGTGACCATTTTGAATACCAGTGGCCACTTAGGAAAATTTGATGGGAAAGCTGATGAAGGGTATATTGTTGGCTATTCAGCTCATAGTAAGGCTTACAGGGTATATAATATGTCTGCTAAAAGAGTAGAGGAAACTCTAAACCTGAGATTTCTTGAAGAGAAACCTAATGTTCAGGGTAAAGGTCATGACTGGTACTTTGACCTTGATTATTTAACTGACCATTTGGGCTATACTAGATTCAAAGCTAACCAATCTGCAGGTACACAAGAGTCCCCCTCTAACAATGTAGGTGCCCTGGATGATGACTCAGATTGTGACTCTGAGTGTGATGAACAAACAATTGTTGTTCCCTCTTTTCCTACCACTAACAACTTTTCAGATTCTCAAGACAAAGTAGCTTCTGGTGTGGATGATTCGAGTTATGCAGAAGATCTTGCTAGGCTTCAACAGCAAGAACATGTAGCAAATGAGGAAGCAGAAAGGCTTGGCTTTGAGTTTGCAAAAGATGCTGAGGCACTCTTAAGACAAGCTGCTCTTGACACCCGTAGAAACATGGATTCTGCTGATGGTTCTCCTATTGTTGCGGTTAACACCACTTATGCTGGTGACTCTTTTGTTTCTGCTGATACTGCCAAATCAGCTGATGATTTTTCTGCTGGTCCTCCTGATTCTGCTGCTTCATCCACCATTCCAACAAAAACACCCTAAGCTTTGAAGAGCCATTCACACGATTTCCAAGCCCCACAGATCTTGGTAATCATCAACAAAGTGATGGCATCTTCAACTCCTCTTCCTATGATGATGATTTTGCTCCAACTATCCCAACCTTCAGTCAACTGTAGCAGTCAATCCCAACGCAACTAAGAGGATAAACACTATTCATCCTCAATCCAATATTCTTGGAGATCCCAATGCCATGGTTCAAACAAGGAGTACAGTGAAAAAGACAAAGTTTGGTGAATGTGATTTTATCACTTACATTACTACACAGAAAAGGGACAATCATACAAACCAACAAGATTGTTTTTTTGCTTGTTTCCTATCTCAAGTTGAACCATCCAGCATTGCTCAAGCACTTACAGATCCAAGTTGGGTAGAGGCAATGCAGGAAGAAATACAACAATTCAAGAATCAGGATGTTTGGGTACTTGTGGATCTTCCTGAAGGAAAATATGCAATTGGTACTAAATGGATTCTCAAGAACAAAAGGGATGCTAGGGGCATTGTGGTCAGAAATAAGGCTAGACTAGTTGCTCAAGGTTTCAGACAAGAGGAAGGAATTGATTATGATGAAGTCTTTGCACCTGTGGCTAGAGTTGAGGCAATTAGACTCTTCTTGGCATTTGCCTCCTATATGGGTTTTGTAGTTTATCAAATGGATGTGAAAAGTGCTTTCTCCTATGGCAAGATTGATGAGGAGGTCTATGTCACTCAACCTAAAGGATTTGAAGATCCACAGAATCCAAAAAAGGTGTACAAGGTTGTGAAAGCTTTATATGGACTTCATCAAGCACCCAGAGCATGGTATGCAAGATAGTCCAACTTTCTTTTGGAAGATGGTTATAGAAGAGGTGCTATTGACAAAACCCTCTTCATAAAGAAGAATTCTAGAGATATCATTCTTGTGCAAGTTTATGTGTATGATATCATCTTTGGTTCTACAAAGGAAGCAGCTTGGTGCAGGGAATTTGAAACTTTAATGAAAAGTGAGTTTCAAATGAGTGCTATGGGAGAGCTTACTTTCTTCTTGGGGTTACAAGTGAAGCAAAAGCTTGAAGCAATGTTTATTCATCAAGAAAAGTATGTGCAAGATATTCTCAAGAAATTTGATTTTGAGAATCTAAGGACAGGAACAACACCTTATGAACCTCCAAGGCCCAAGAATCAGAATGAACCAGATGAAGCTGTGAATGTTCATCTCTACAGATCAATGATTGGTTCCCTCATGTACTTAACTACTTCAAGGCCTGATATTACTTTTGCAGTCAGTGCTTGTTCTAGACATCAAGTCACTCCATTGACTTCCCACCTAAATGCAGTGAAGAAGATCTTTAAGTATTTAAAAGGCCAACCTAAGTTAGGTCTTTGGTACCCAAGAGAGTCTCCATTTGTGTTGGAAGCTTACAATGACAGTGATTATGCTGGAGCTAACTTGGATAGAAAGTCAACTACTGGAGGTTGTTAATTTTTAGGAAGACGACTAATCTCTTGGTAATGAAAGAAGCAAACAATTGTGGCTACTTCATCTACTGAAGCAGAGTATGTTGCTGCTGCCAATTGTTCTGGACAGGTGCTTTGGATTCAAAATCAGCTACTTGATTATGGGCATAACTTTATGAACACCAAGATCTTCATTGATAACCAAAGTACTATTTCCATAGTTAAAAATCCAGTATTTCATCAGAGAACTAAGCACATTGAAATTAGGCACCATTTTATTAGAGATGCAAATGAAAAACATTTAATACAAGTGCTTAAAATACATACAGATGACAATGTGGCTGACTTGTTAACAAAAGCTTTTGATGGGCCTAGGTTTAATCACTTAGTTGTCCATATTGGGATGGTTAACCCCTAAATGCTTTGTTTGAGGGGAGGCATAAGCCTAAGGGGAGGCATATGCCTCTGGGGAGGATTAATGTTGTAAATTATGCTTTTTCTTGTAAAATTTGGTTCACTAATTCTGTTTTGCAGGTTAATTATTGTATAATTTGTATAAATTAACTGATGAGACGAAAAGTGTTACGCTTTTAGGGGGTCATTTAAGCCCTAATTCGTATAAATGTGATCAAATATTGCCCTAAATCGTTCCTTTTGTCATTTTAGGTACTTTTGAGAGGAATTCTGGAAAACATGCATATTCGGACGTTTTTGGAGCATAAAAGTGAAGAAAACGACAAAGTCTCAAAAGATGAAGATTTACAACCTGACGGCGTCAGAAGTCACAAGGTGACGCCGTCAGAAAGCCTTGACAAAAGAGTGGAAACCAATTATCAAATGACGGGCCAGAGGAAATTTTGGATTTAACACCTGACGCCGTCAGGTGTTAGGAAAAGTAGGCCGTCAGGAGTAAAGTTAAAGAGTGACGGCCCAGAAGGTTTTATAAGGTGACGGCGTCAGAAGTGGATCTAGGCCATCCGAGAAACCTAATGGCGGCGAGCTGACGGCGTCAGCCCTTATAACCTGACGCCGTCAGAGTGTAAAATCTATATATAGTTTTCTAATTTTCATTCATTATGTGTGGAACTTTGTGGAGAACTTTTAGGGCAAACCCTAAAGACGAATTTTCTGTGACTTTTAGGGTTTCCAACCCTTGGAACCCTAGTGCTTAATTAAAGATAAGTCTTCACTTTAATTCAATCAATATGTCTATGTGTTGGTTGTCTATCTATCTTGCTTGTCTTTCAATTAACATGAGTAGCTAAATTCTCTAGTGTTTGCTTAGATCTAATGAAACCTAACTATTAATTATTGGTTGATTGGTGTGTGTTGTTGTTTGTTGGGATGATTGTTCCATCAATGTTAGGCTCAAGAAAACTGGCCAACCTCCTTTATGGTAACGTGCTTGAACGTCTTGGGAAACATGTAGCCAAGGCATACTAGGCTATTAAGGTAGTATTTAACGCATGAGCCACTGTTTACAACCCCTATGGTTGTGCCGTGCATGGCATAGGGCGAGATAAGAGCTCATAGAATTGGAGAGATATGTATGCCACTCCATGAGTTATTAGGAATACACCCTTCATCCACACAAGTAACACACATATCAATTAACCGGTAAAAGATAGTTAGGGAGTAATGAAATCTAAGTAAACACAATTTTCTCCATATTGTTTTCACAACCACAATAGTTTAGATATTTATTTTATTTTAATTTGCATAAGTAGTAAACTTGGGTTAGTTGACTAGCAACTAATTCCGCCCTTCCTCTAAAAACCGAGATTTTAATTGCTTTCAAAAAAATATAAAAATACAAAAAGAATCTTCCTTCCACCCTTAGACCTATTAGAGTAGCTTTTCTATCCTAACGAACACTATTCCCTGTGAGAGAACGATCAATCCCCCGTACTTACCACTATCCTATACTACATCGGTCAGGTACACTGCCTGGTGGGGTTGTAAGCCTCTTGAGATCCCTCGAGAGGTAAAACCTGTTGTAAGGTCACAAAACCACGCATCAAGTTTTTGGCGCCGCTGCCGGGGAATAGTTATTGTTTAGGTAGAATTTTTATTTCTTTAGGTCTACTCACTAGATTCCTTTCTAGTGAGATTTTTATTTTCTTTTTCTAGGATTTTCTTTAGTCTATCTTTTTCTTCGTGTTTTTGTTCGTAATCTTTACCATCCGCCATCATGGAAGGTGGTAACATCCTTGATCCCAACAACCTAATTCAACCAAACCACCCACCACAACCAAACCAACCTCCTAGACCCCGCACCTTAGGAGAGTATTCCCGACCTAGCCACCTTGGCTATCGAAACACCATTGAGCTCACTCAAGGAGCCAATGTCACTCCCTTGCGATCCGACACCATCCGGTTGGTGCAAAGCGGATGCGCATTCCATGGACTTCGTTCCGAAGATCCAAACCAACATCTCAAGGATTTCCTCAAAATCGTAGATTCCATAGACCTTGATGTTGCAACTCGAGAGACGACCCAATTACGTCTCTTCCAATTCTCTCTACGGGACCAAGCTAGTCAATGGCTTGAGCGACTTCCCGCAGGATCCATCACCTCTTGGGACGATCTCACAACTCGTTTCCTTGCTCAATTTTTCCCACCGGGAAGAACTACCAAGCTAAGGAATGATATCTTGGCGTTCCAACAACGCCAAGGCGAAACCCTCTACGAGGCATGGACTCGATTCAAGGACTTACTCCAAAAAGTCCCTCATCATGGCTTAGACCCTTGGTTACAGATCCAGCGATTCTATGATGGTGCAGATTACCACACTAAAAGATACATAGATTACGCGGCCAAGGGGAGATTGAGCAGACTTAGCGTTGAAAAGTGCTGGGAAGTCATTGAGGGCTTGGCACAGTACGAAGAAGAAGAATGGGTGAACTCAACAGTCTCGGAAGAAGGGATCTTGAATCACATAAGCACGACCCAAGATCAATTATTTGATAACATAAGAAACCAAGTAGAGATGCTTATGAGAGCTGAGGAATCTCTTACTGAAAGATATGAGGAGATGAACGCGGTTGGTAAAAGTACACTCCCTCAACTCTCACGACAAGATGAGTTCGAAGGGATAATGCTAACTTTCATGAATAATCAAGAAGAGCAGCTCCAACGGCTGGAGGCTCAATTAAAGGACACCGAGGATGTTTTCATGGAACTAGCCGAAAAGTTCATCTCCAAAATAAAGGAGAAACTTAAGGAAGAGGTATCACACAAGAAAATCGAAAAGATATTTGAACTTCCAGTTGCAGACAAACCATGTGGTGCGGTTAGTGATGGACTTCCTCTTCCCAATACTCCACCCCTACACTCCTTCCACCTTTGTGAACCCCCTGTAGAGAAAAGAGTTCTCAGGTTCACAGCATCTTCGTGGGGAACGTTAAAATTACGCTTCCTGACTTTCAAAAAACCAAGAAATGTTCATTCGGTTTTAAGCCAGGAGGAAAAGGCACCCAATTCGAACATACCCTCGACCCAAAAACATATCTGGGAAGTTCACCTCGCCTAATATATACTTGCCACAATAGAGAATGGAAATTGGATAAGTACACAACCGACCCTGGGGAAGTTAAGATCACACCCAACGAGTGTAGCAAGATTTTTGACCCAGGAGGAGCTTGCTAACTAAGGGGCATGCCTTTCGTAGAAGTTACGATGCCACAAAACAACTTTCTAAAAGAGCAGGGGCTGAATTATAAATTCTGAAAAGTTGCTTGGTCGATAACACCTGACGGCGTCAGCTCGTAAAGCCTGACGGCGTCAGCTCGTCCACCCAGCTTTAAGAACTTCCAAACCCATCACTTTCCTCACAAACCCCACAAATATTATCCACCCCACTCTTCACCAACGAATCTCAAAGCCCCAATTCGTGCCATTTCGTCATCATCTTCCACGTGGTAAGTATCTTTTCTTCACCTTTTCCATCCTAATTGTCTATTCGATCCATCAATTGAGGTTGAAAACTTAATAATGCCTTATAGTTGATGTAATGTTAGCAAGGATTAAGGCACCAAGTAGTTAAAACTTCGATTTAGATTTGTATTGCATTAGGGATTGCGGATTCGGCCACCACCCTTTGGCTTATTGGCCATTTTGCTGTCATAAGGGGTGTTTGGGTCAAGGATCTACAAGTTTCATGCTTGAACTTTCCCTCGTAATCTCGAATTCAAATTATGCAGAGTCTGACGGCGTCAGCCCGTAGGCGTGACGGCGTCAGGACCACCTGATGTACCAATCACATTTCCAAACGTATTCTTAACCTTCCTTTTTCCTCTTGCATTGTTACAGGATATGTATAAGCGATCTAGGAGTCACAGGGGTAGTTCATCTAGGGCTCCCCAGGTTAGTTTAGCGGATATAGTCCGAAGTTGGGGTGTTTTTTAGGGGAATGATGCAACCGCAAAATACCAAGAGTTGCACAACCATGACATTGACCATGGTGCGATCATTGACTGGGACTTTTTGGCAAACAGTGGTTTGGAGCAGGATTTTATTGATAGCATAGGGACCGATGTTTTTACAGGTCCGCAGTGGTTGAGTTTGTTTAGACTTAGGGAGCAGGTTTATGATGAGTTGGTGAGGGAGTTTTTGGCCACTTTTCACTTGGATGTTGGGGCTGCTAGAGATGAGGTGGGGGCCACATCTGTGTACTTTAGGTTAGGAGGGGAGAACCGCTCGTGTTCTATTGTTGAGCTAGGTTGGAGACTGGGACTCTACACTCAGCACGAGGCCATTCACGGGGGATTTCTGGCCAGGCTGAGTCAGGGGCTGACTGTTAGGAACGATTTGAGCTGTGCTATGTTTTGGCCTACGATTGGAGCTGGGGTTTATGCGTCCGGGACTACTACGGCATCTACCATTAGGGACCCCCGGGTTAGGCTGGCTCATCGGTGTATTTCATACACCCTGACTGGAAGGCAAGGCTCCCAACATAGGATCACCCTCTTGGACT